>JARFIY010000051.1:600000-817994 GCA_036346155.1 Sinelater perroti | reverse complement strand
AAAAGTTGTGTTAATTATTGAAAGGTCGGCCATTTGTGCGTGTCATGTGATTGGCTGTTACTACATCACGTGATTTCTAATCAAACAAGTGCCGGGAATAGTTGCCCCCAAAATGGTTAAAAGAACGGCGTCGCAGCTTCTGTCATCGTCATCGTTAAATCGTCGCCAAAGTTTGAGCTACTGCTTAATAGTGGGTTGTAAATTTCATTCGTTTTATATATTACATCAGTGTAATTGTCCTTTCTTTTTAATAGTTCTTCGTTATCTATCCAAGGGAAGGAATTGTATCATACAACATGAGTGCCCGACCACGGAAAGGGAACAACAAAAAGCCTCTGCAGTGGACCAACATGCGCTTCCTGATTGAAGTTGTTGTAGCGGTTTATCGTGAAAACCCCAACGCCGCGAATTTTAATGCTTTAACTAAGATCCAAAGACTAAATGTCGCTAAGGCTCTTGGCATGGCTGCTGGCCAAAAACTAGGCCATAGAAGTGCGGAACATTTAAGAAAGAAGTGGTTGCAGATACCCCAGTTACCGGAGTTATTAGAAAGGGTGAAAGAATACTGTCAAAGGAGAGTGAACATGCCTGAAACGCAGCCGGAAGTTGGTGGCGGCGAGCACACTGAACAGTTGCAGCCCGAAGATGAAGCCATGGAACAGTTTCAGATTCTGGATGAACCCGTCGAACAGTTGGAAGCAAGCAATGAACCCATCGTGCAGTTGGAGGTCAATGACGAAGCCATGGAACAGTTTCAGATTCTGGATGAACCCGTCGAACAGTTGGAAGCAAGCAATGAACCCATCGTGCAGTTGGAGGTCAATGACGAAGCCATGGAACAGTTGCAGCCCAGTAATGAACCCATCCAGCAATTGGAGCCACAGGATGAATCTGAGAATGAAATAGAAATAATTGATTTGGTGTCGGACAATGAATCTGATGTAAGAGAAGTCAACGAAGCCAAAGAAGTGTACTACAATATGAGCAGCGATAGCGACAACAAGGACGAAGAAATTTTAGGTGCATCGAGAATTGATGTTTGGAGTGTAACCAATGAATTCAATGAATGGGGAATCCGCACCAAACATGGACGTACCCCAAGAAAATCCAAACAAAAAATTGTCAAAAAAAAATTAAATCCTGAAAATAAATGTAAAAATAAAGAAAATTAAAATGTCAAACATCCTCTTCACTCCACCTGCGGCTATGTTGCGTAGGGTCAGTATGTCACTTAGGCGGTCAAGTGATGCAGAGAGTATCATACTATTCAACAATTATGGTTTATAAGCATATCTGGAAGTTTATAAAATATTATACGATGTCAATTACAATCACGTTTTATGATGCAAATGAAACAATGTTTTGTAAAAACATTTACAAACTAGAAAATCACATTTCTGGTCATCCTTTTGTAATCTGTAAAACTGAGGCCTTTCTTGTTGTTATTTCAAGTTAGTAGGAAGTCTGCAAAGCTGAAAGGTGAAAGTAAGCTGAAGTATCAAGTATTAAGGGCACCTCGGTTGAGTACGTCCATGTATTTCTTCTTTAATAAAAGTTATTATAGAGTACCTGGTTGGAAACATTCAATAAAATAACTTTTTCAGAAGCCTACATGTTCATGAGTATGATGAGGTTGGCTAGGTGATCGGTTTTGCAAAATAGTTGCAAGAATTTCATACATGTTGGTTAATAAGCTGATTGAAAGGTAATGCTTTATCTTTTGTTTGTCCCCCTTCTTGTAAACAAGCGGCATTTTCAATTTTTCCATGGATAGGGCTTCGTGTCCTCCGATATAACTGTTGAACATCTCTTCTAAAGTTTCTTCTGCACCTGATTTCATTATTTCGTAAGCATTGTCTGCACCAATTGATTTCCTGTTTTTGCACATCAATTATTCGTCTTATTTCTCATTATAACTTTCAAATTTGAGTTTTTTTTTTAAATAAATCTATAAATTTATAATCGATGAAAAGAGTAAAAAATAAATAGTGTGATGGTGTAGCTATGAGTTGGGCGCCATTCATTGATGAGTGGAGCCCTAGGTATTTATTGGAATAGGTTAGTTATAAATGATAATTTGCGGACAGATAGTGCGTTTTGTAGTGAATGTAAGTTGGTTGGATTTAACATTATTTATTTTAATTCTCCAATGATCTAGCCAGGTTTGTAAAAGGTTTAGGTGTGGCTGAAACTTTTCAGATGCACTCTTGGGATTAGTTTCTGAGGATATTATTGCAATATCATCTGCAAAGGTACTTAATTTAGTTGGACTGTCTACAGTATATTGGAGCAGTCCAAAGACATTGCCTTGTGGAACACTAGAGCTAATAGAGTGGTAGTTTGATAGTGAGTTCTCTACTTGGACTTGGAAGTGTTCATCAGTTAAGTAATATTTTAGAAAGAGGTAGATTTGGTGGGGTAGCTTACTTTTTATTTTTATAAAATAAAAATTTATATAAAAAGTTGATTCTTTATGTCTTGATGCCCTGTAGGCTTGTTCTTGTTTAATTTGATATATGAGATGGACTAGTCTCTTATAAATGTAAGATCAGCTTTCTATATACAAAGATTATTTCTGTTGTTGGATAGACCAAGATTATTCCGGCTTGGAACATTTCATTATATAAATGTTTGTATTTATATGATAAATTAAGCGATTTTTAGAATTTACCTGTACATCAATGACCATGGTATCAGCCAAATTTATCTCACTGATAATGAAACACACACATTGCATCTGCACCGTTTTACTGCTCAACTTATTTCGAAGTTTGTAATTTATTGAGTTCCGGTTCATTTTCCTCTTTATTCTGAGTAGATCGTAGAGTTTTTAAAAGAAGTATGTAGCCATTCCAATAGACGTTTATTATCTTGTTGTGGGTTATTTTTATGGATTTTTTTGTTCTTAATTGCTCTTGAATTTTTCTAACTGAACTTGATTCTTTGTTTGGTTAATTCTCCATCTCATCTAACTTCTAATAGTTCTAAAAAGTCACATTTATTTTTTCTAAAGCTGCTTCTAATTCTAATAATGTTTCTTCTGTTCTGAGGGTTTTGCATTCAATGCACATATATGTAGGTGGTTTTCTTTTGGAGGGATGTAGTCTTTATTACCCCCCAAAGACCATATTCTTGGAGGTAAACTTGTTGTCATATCTGTGGCCGTATCGTGTTGTTGTAGTATGATTGAGCCTGTTTTGCTATTTGTTAACGGAATTAGTATGGTTTCTGGTGTGATTTTTTTCTTGTGCAATCATTTTGATTGTAAGTGGTGGTAATATTGTTTGTACTAATTCTGTTTTGTTCTTTTCTTTTATAGCATTAGGTGTGTTTGTTGTCATATTACTTTGTTCTTTTGAGCGCTGCCTTTTTTGATCGTTTCTTGTTCCTTTAATAGCTGTTTTATCTTTGTCTTGCATCTTCACATGGTTCACAATAAAGAGTTGTACCTCAGTAGTGCATGGTTTCTTTGTTCGCTATTGGTTTTAGTTCTTTCTTTCTTTTAATATACTTGGAGAGTAGACTTCAGCAATCACTATTTTTGTGCATTTAAATAGGTTTTTCTTTTTAAATACTCGGCATTTGAGTTTCAAATTTGCTACATGTAGCAATAAAGAACTATTTAGTTTCTTTGGATTTACATGCTTGATCATTCCAATGTCTCTTTCTTAGTTGTTGATTTCTAGCAGTTAATTTTATTTGTTCCGAATCAGTTTTTGCTTGGATTTTGTGGAAAATTAGAATTTTTTTATTTTGTTCTCTTTCTATATATCCAATTGTTTCTTTTGGTAATTTAATTTATTTTCTAAGTCGTCTTGTCTAATGATTTGACTACCTTTGTTATGGTATCTTTGTCTCATTAAATTTCTTGTGGTAGTTCAGCTTTTATGAGCTTCGTTTCAACCCTTAGATTATTATTTTGAGTAGTAAGTTCGTGTTTGAAATTATTTATCTTAGTATTTTGAATTTCATGGTGACTGGTTGCATTCTAGCATGCATATTTTGTTGTATACCTTGCTGAAAGATAAATTTATTTCCTTAGGTTCTAATCAAATTTATTGCTCATCCAAAACAGAAACTAATATTAGCACTTTGTGAGTACAGAAGAATTTTGTTTAAAAAACCCTTAAGCAAGGAGACAGTTGGAGCCAATTGCTGTTTACAATAATAATGGTCAGATTACTGTAATAGAAGAAATAGAAAATACTAGCAAGGGATTACAAAAATGGTCAGAAGACGAATCCTAAATTTCAACGTTTGCAAGTCAATCAGGATTAGGGGAAGAAGATTTACAGAGCAAATTTAATAGTCCATGGACACCAACCTATCGATAAATAACCTTAGGATCTAGTAAAATTCTTAAAATGTACAGCTTTACAATTTTCTTTGAAAACCATAACAACTTATATAAGGAACTCCAAATTTATCCATTGCAAGCATTTTTTGTTGTTTCCTATTCGCAGGTTCAATACTGAACTATTAAAAAGGCAAGGCAATTACACTACTGCACTATACAAGATGCATGTAATTTACAATGTACTATTTGGCAGCCACCTGAGATAGGCTAATCGAGGAGTTGAAGGTCGCCTCGAGAGAACTTGACTAAGGACAAGGAATGCATCTGAAATGCCGCCGAGGCCAGAATATGGCAGGTCATAATGGAACTACAATGAATGTACCCAAAAAGGAATTGAGGCTAGGAGATATTGGGTATCACAATGAGAAGTTGCATATAGAGAGTGAACTTGAAGGACAATTAATTAACCCAAAACGCAGTCGAGGGTGGAAGCTGGCAGCAATCATAGTGAATAGTTACATGACCATGAACTATCAAAGAATAATAAACATTTGAGATTGGTGCAATATTGTTTAAATCTGTACCGTTGTTATATATTGGAGTGGCTTTATCTAGAGTTTAATTTATAGTTCAAAATAATAGTTTTAATGATATTTGAAGAAGATTAATGGGTCTGTAAGGACCTACTTCATTGATTGCTTTAGATCGTTTATAATTGAGACTGTAGAGTTATATGTAGCGATCAAGTTTGCAATTAACTGTATTATTAAAATTCTGACTTTGCTTAGTGTTGTAGTACGCTGTATAATTTGAACAAGAAAAAAAAAACAATTGCTGTCTACTTGAATTTCTTGGGTGTACCATAAGATTATGGTTGTGGGTTATATCCAACTACTTTATTTCGTTTGTTACAAGAACCAAGTCTTGATCAAATCAATATTGCTCACTGGGAATGTTGCTTGATAACTTTAACCATATTTTTCATTTAGGCCAATTCTTGTTAATATTGCAAGAGTTGAGGAGAACAATGTCAAGAAAATCACTTCTGCCACCAGAAAGCATATGACGACCACTTTCTAGGATTTCGTCGGGACAAAAATGAACTGATATCAGACGTACATCTTATTTTTAAGTATAAACCCTGTAAATTTACCAATTTCTTGTAGTAGTTGTAGGATATGTATATTATATTTTATGTATATGTATATGTATATTTTATTTTTATTAACGGTTGTGATGTGAGTCATGCTACGGATGTTTTCTGATCCCTGCTATACATAAAAATCGATAATTTTCACACATGCACAAACAACACTTGCATACAATACTCAAAAAGTACCAAAATTCGTTGAGATTAGTCACAGTGCTTGTACTTTATGATTAAATATACCCAGAAGAAGAGGGTAATGTAAGATAATTTCATGTAACAAAATACTCCGACTTCGATCTTAAGTTTTTGAATAAAGACAATTTGTTTATGTATCGTTATTAATGTTGATTGTATTTAATAAATGTATCTGATATATTTTTAAGAGCTAAACGTAAATTTTTTATATTTTAAAATGCTATTCAGCCAAAAATGTACCAACATGTTAACGTCAATTGTGAAATAAAGTGCGTTGTTTTTCAATTTTTGTTTTATTACAACAATCTCCGAATAAGTTGTATTACATTTATTTAAAACACTATATAGGGTTAAACTAATATTTTTAATCATAATTTATTTGGTTTAAATAATTATATTATTAATGTCAGAAAAAAATATTAATTTATTGTAATAATAAATTTGTATTATTAAAAATAAATATTTAATTAAAACACAGAAAAACAATAAACTAAATTGTATTTGTGTAATAAGCATGTTTTTTATATTACCATTAACTTAAATGAATTGAAATTTGAATACAATAATGTTTATAAATAATACAAAAAATATATATTGTTGCCGCGCCATTTGTATTACAGTAGACCAACTAAGGTAAGAAAAATTAATTTTTAAATATTTAACAATCCTTATACAGCTATATAAATTACTAACGTGTTGTTAATGTTGATTGTATAATAAAATGTGCAATTTTGTAAATATGAAGGTCTAAAAATAAATTGTGTTATAGAGCTCTCATAAATGCCAGAATAAAGCTGATAGATTCATGTAATTATAATTAATTAGTGTTTTAAATATAACTAATTTAAATAAACATGATGATTAAATTACTGAAGAATAATTTAATGCAATTATAAATTTATGTAAAAAAATGACATTCAATGTATTTAATTAATATGGGCTTAGATAGCAGTACAAGATGGATATTAAAAATAATTAATAATTAGAACAGTATTCTAGCTTATACATTAATAATAAACATATTTTGCATATTTCTATTAATTTAAAAGAATTAAAACTTTAGTATAACTTTAGTGATTTTTAAGGTAAGTTTGATTAATTAAAATTAGGTATATTTAATAGCTAACATATTTAATTTACAGTATTGTCTATTGTAATAAGTTCTTAATATTACTAGTAAAATATATTTTATTTTAAAAAATAATCATTTTTACGAATAGCTTAATGATTTGAGAATTAAATCGTGAGTGTCAGTTTAGTACGGTGGTTATGTTATTTGCTTCCGGCTCAGATTTCTACCGT
Organism: Sinelater perroti; assembly: GCA_036346155.1. Classification (NCBI taxonomy): domain Eukaryota; kingdom Metazoa; phylum Arthropoda; class Insecta; order Coleoptera; family Elateridae; genus Sinelater; species Sinelater perroti. Next base: position 811,050 of record JARFIY010000051.1, on the reverse strand, counting down.
TCAAATCCCCGTATAGTAACATAATTTTCCTTTTATAAAACAGTTTCAATAATTGTTTATAGCAATATTTTAATATTAAATAAAAAATAATATTCATTTAATCTGTCTTTTTCATATACATTAGATTAATTTTCACGTGGTAAGACAAAAAATTAAAATTTGATTTTATATCATCGATCACAACCGCAGCTTATCTACCAGGGGCGTAGAAGACTTAGAAGATTTCCCTCCCCCATATAAAAGGACTGTTAAAATTAGGACAAGCTGCCTGAAATGAAGATTTTTTATCAGGATCGGAGGAGCATGAGGAGATGGCGTTTTAGCGAGCGCATTTTGCGCGAAAATCGCCCTTATATACACCCAAAATCTGCTAGCGCATTAGAACGAGATTTCTATCAGGATCACAGGAGCGCGAAGAGATCGTTATGCGTAGCGGAGCAAAATTGAAAATCAATACATGAGCGCTCGGATTTTTGGCAGCGACTGATAAACGATCTCCTTGTCCTTCTGCGATCCTGGTAGAAATCCGGGTCTAATTCGCTAGCAAATTTTGGCTGTACATAAGGGCGATTTTCGGGCAAAAATGAAGATTTGTATCAGTATCGCAGAAACGTGAGGAGATGGCATTTTGGCGTTATTACAGGGATGTGTATTTTATGATAAAAATTAAATTTCGAATTATTGAAATACGAATAATTTATTTTTTATTGTGTAATATATAAATAAATTGATACACTGTTAATAATAATATTTATAAAATATTCAAATCAATAATAAGTTATTAATATTAATTATAAAATACATTTTATTTCTAAAATAATTATTTTTACGAAAATGTTAATGATATGAAATTAAAATTGTATGTGACCGTTTAGTGCAGTGGTTATGTCGATTGCTTCGTATTCGAATTTCTACCGTTCAAATCCCCGTTCTTACAATATAGTTTTTCTCTTATAAAGCAGTTTGTGTAATTGTTTATAGCAATGTTATAATATTAGATAAAAAACAATGTTCATTTAATTTGACTTTTTCATGTACATCAAATTTCAGACCAATTTTCACGCAGTAAGAAAAAAATATTAATATTTGATTTTTTATCATTGATGACAATCGTAGCTTCGATATAATGCCATCTCCTCTCGCTCCTGCGATCCTGATAGAAATCCTGATCTAATTCGCTAGCAAATTTTGGCTGTACATAAGGGCGATTTTCGGGCAAAAATGAAGATTTTTTTATCAGGATCGCAGCAGCATGAGGAGATGGCGTTCTAGCGAGCGCATTTTGCGCGAAAATCGCCCTTATGTACACCCAAAATCTGCTAGCGCATTAGAACGAGATTTCTATCAGGATCACAGGAGCGCGAAGAGATCGTTATGCGTAGCGGAGCAAAATTGAAAATCAATACATGAGCGCTCGGATTTTCTGCTGCGACTGATAAACGATCTCCTTGCGCTTCTGCGATCCTGGTAGAAATCCGGGTACGCAAATTTTGGCTGTACATAAGGGCGATTTTCGGGCAAAAATGAAGATTTTTTTATGAGGATCGCAGCAGCATGAGGAGATGGCGTTCTAGCGAGCGCATTTTGCGCGAAAATCGCCCTTATGTACACCCAAAATCTGCTAGCGCATTAGAACGAGATTTCTATTAGGATAACAGGAGCGCGAAGAGATCGTTTTATGCGTAGCGGGGCAAAATTTAAAATCAATACATGAGCGCTCGGATTTTCTGCTGCGACTGATAAACGATCTCCTTGCGCTTCTGCGATCCTGGTAGAAATCCGGGTCTAATTCGCTAGCAAATTTTGGCTGTACATAAGGGCGATTTTCGGGCAAAAATGAAGATTTTTTTATGAGGATCGCAGCAGCATGAGGAGATGGCGTTTTAGCGAGCGCATTTTGCGCGAAAATCGCCCTTATGTACACCCAAAATCTGCTAGCGCATTAGAACGAGATTTCTATCAGGATCACAGGAGCGCGAAGAGATCGTTTTATGCGTAGCGGGGCAAAATTTAAAATCAATACATGAGCGCTCGGATTTTCTGCTGCGACTGATAAACGATCTCCTTGCGCTTCTGCGATCCTGGTAGAAATCCGGGTCTAATTCAGCAAATTTTGGCTGTACATAAGGGCGATTTTCGGGCAAAATGAAGATTTTTATGAGGATCGCAGCAGCATGAGGAGATGGCGTTCTAGCGAGCGCATTTTGCGCGAAAATCGCCCTTATGTACACCCAAAATCTGCTAGCGCATTAGAACGAGATTTCTATCAGGATCACAGGAGCGCGAAGAGATCGTTTTATGCGTAGCGGAGCAAAATTTAAAATCAATACATGAGCGCTCGGATTTTCTGCTGCGACTGATAAACGATCTCCTTGCGCTTCTGCGATCCTGGTAGAAATCCGGGTCTAATTCGCTAGCAAATTTTGGCTGTACATAAGGGCGATTTTCGGGCAAAAATGAAGATTTTTTTATGAGGATCGCAGCAGCATGAGGAGATGGCGTTTTAGCGAGCGCATTTTGCGCGAAAATCGCCCTTATGTACACCCAAAATCTGCTAGCGCATTAGAACGAGATTTCTATCAGGATCACAGGAGCGCGAAGAGATCGTTATGCGTAGCGGGGCAAAATTGAAAATCAATACATGAGCGCTCGGATTTTCTGCAGCGACTGATAAACGATCTCCTTGCCCTTCTGCGATCCTGGTAGAAATCCGGGTCTAATTCGTTAGCAAACTTTGGGTGTATATAAGGGCGATTTTCGGACAAAAATGAAAAATTGTGTCATGATCGAAGAGCGCGAGGTTTTCCCTTTCGAATTTGGCGGGAATTTCAAATATTTGAGCCGCTTTTCTATTTTGCTGCAGCTTGTCCTAATTTGAACAGTCCTTTTATATGAGGGAGGGGAATCTTCTAAACCTTCTAAGCCCTTGATAGATAAATTACGATCGTTATCAATGATAGAAAATCAAATTTTGATGATTTTTTGTCTTACTACTTGAAAATTAATCTGAAATCTGATGTACAAGGCAAATTAAATGAACATTATTTTTTATCTAATATAAAAATATTGTTATAAACAATTACTTAAACTGTTTTATACGAGAAAAATTAAGTTGTCATAACGGGGAGTTGAACGGTAGAAATTCAAATATGAAGCAACCGTCGTAACCGTTGCACCAAACTGTCACATAACATTTTAGGTTCGTATCATTTAACATTTCCGTAAAATAATTATTTTAGAAATAAAATATATTGTAACTTATTATTGATTTTAATATTTTGTAAATAACTTTAAACATTAATATACTGCAAATTAAATATATTAGCTATTTTAACATACATAAAGGCGATTTTCGGGCAAAAGTGAAAATTTGTATAAGGAGCGTGAGATGGCATTATAGCGTTATTACAGGGATCTGTATTTTATGAGAAAAATTAAAATTCGAATAAATGAAATACGAACAATTAATTATTTCTAATGATGTACTATATAAATACGTGTATAAATAAATTGATACGCTATTAATAATCTTCATGCCTTTGTTGTAATTTATAAATTTATATAATTTAAGTTGCGGCGCCATCTCTAGCATATCTTATAAACCATTTTTATTATTTATTTATAAATTAATAATTTTTTAATTTTATTATTATATATTCTACTATTTGATTTTCAATTTTAAGAGATTTAAAATAGCGATGTTGGAGATGAGCAGAATAGAACACTAGTCTATTTTGGCAAGTAAGCGCTCATGACCCTGAGATAAAATATCACCTTTATTTATGTTGTGAAATTATAGTAATATTATATAAAATTTTACTTACCTTTTTTTAATTTAATCTGCTAAAGTGATTTATTCATATCTGTTCTATATTAACTTTCTTTGGGGTAACAATAGAATTTTTTATTTTATACTAGAAAAAAAAACAAGAACAGTTATAAACAGCATTTTATTTTGTGATTCTTTCATTTATACTACAATTATGAATACACAAAACGTACGAATCCTTATTAAGTACATCACTAGAAATCGTAATCCATTTTCCTTACACATAATAGAAATCTACATAGAAATCTATCTACTAAATAGTTTTATTGAAGATTTTCATTGAAAAACTTCCTAAAAGTAGGAACTTGATTTGTTGAAGCAAGCATCCAGATCACTTAATGACATTATGGCACAAATGATTGGCGAGAGAAAGATGAAATTAAATAAATAATGGAATTACATAGAGAAGCTTACATTAGAACTGATTTTTTAAAATTAACTTACATTATACTTTGGCTTAAGTTTATTTTAATATCTTATTCTCTACATGTTTGTGAAGACTCTCTTATTACGCTACAAACAGGTCACGTCATCCATTGTTCATAACTATAATCTAGGTCTATATAGATGTTCACTCTTTTTATACTTCCGCACTGTCTATATTTGTGTATATTATCACAATGAGATAATGACAGACATTACCTCTTACACCTTTATTTGTTCACAATTTCTACTACTGATATATAATATATATAATTGTTGGACTTTGTATTGGGACTCACATTTTTGTTCACACTACTGTCATTCTTTATGGCATGCTGATGTAGTTGTCTGCCGACTTCACTATGCCAACGTTGGTATTCTCCTTGATGCTGGGTGGAATGTGGTAGGTCAGGTTGGAGTAGCTGGCCCGTGAAATGGGACGTTTCACACTCCGACTCGTTCCTCGTGTAGAACATGTCAAAGTCGACGTCAAAGCTGAAAACGGGGTCTTCATCCAAGCGCGGGCTGAATATGTGCGAAGACTTCATGCACATGTAGCTGGAGGTGTTCGTGGGTTTGAACTCGCCCTGTCGTGGATTTCGTCGTTCACATACTCGTGCGGTGAGGAGAGGTGCTGGAAGTCGGGCGGGCTCGCCATCGCCAAGTAGTCGCTGTGGCCATCCTCCGAGCACTGGGAGTTCATTACCAGGTACTGTAAAAATGATGTGCTTTAGTGACAATGATTATTCTATGCAACTTTTGATGTGTGCAGGGAAAGGGTAGACAACCACACTGCTGCATGCTAACCTGAATCTACATCTCTTATATTTGTTATAGTTCTTTAAAATCTAGTTTTGTGACTTTATTATGCAGTGAACAAATCCATTACTACTGATTTCAAAACGTTATTCTGTTAGTGCCCCCTTTTAGGCCCTACAATTTGATGCAGGAGCCGTTTTCCTATCTCTTGCCTTTTCGAAGATTTACAGAAAAAAAAGTAAAATTCACATTCCGGCCAGCGAGGGGTGGAATAAATGAATAGATTATTAAGCATTTTTACCTACAATACATGAATTTACATTTTAGTCTCAAGAAATCAATACGTGCAAAAATGTTTCGCATTCGAGTCCCAATTGAGCTGCTGTCATATTTTTTTTAATTAAACTTTGCAAGGAAAAACCCCCTCGAGATCCCTACAAAATATCAAAAATCCGTGAGGGTACCCGCCCCAGAATGAAATTTGGAGTTTTGTTCAGTCGTTTCTGGCGCACCCCGTATTTTTTTTTACTCGCACTCATAACGGAGTTTTTCTAACACTTCAAATTACTTCTCGCTAGCTCTTGCTGTGCCTAAAATTTTTTTTTTATTTTCAACCGCCATTTTGACCATGAAGAAGTTGGGATAGCAGGTCTAAAGTTATTACAAGACTGAGTCAATGGATATCACAGAAGCATCTATAACTACAGAAAGCGCAGCATTAAAATTGAGGATGAGGACAAAGTGGTAAGTTTTATAGCTTGTAGAAGTTCTGGGATTCATAATATGACTGACAGCTATCAGATAAGATGGCATGGAGAGGTGGTTAAACAGAAGCCCTTTTGAGAAAGCTGAAGATTAACTGATAGAGTTAAAGCATTTTTTAGAAAGGGGATGTTTGCAAGTTCACACTTCACACTGGATTGTGAACAGAGCACAAAGGTGTTTATAGTGTCCCTCTAGTAAAGAATGCTTTACTAGATAGATACAAGCGTTCAAAGCTCTTAAAACAATTTTTATCTGCTTTCCTGAGAATAAGATGAAGTGAAATGGGCGAGAAACCCCTCTGAGCAACATGCAATTCCATGTCAAATTCTACCTTTGCAACCTTCATGTAATTAGGAGTAAGTAGATTTTACATAGTTTTAGGTATAGTTCAAATATGATGGATTGCTAGGGCATTCTTAACGTTCTGCTCCATTGGTTTTGTCAGGTCCAGAAACACCCGCAGCAGATAGTCCTCCTGTCTTAATACTAGAAAAAAAGTCTTGGTCACTGGTAGCCCAAAGAGATCTGTGGTACCTTCTAGGAGTTGCAGAAAATGACTGTGATAATGAGAATTTAAAAGTGTTATCATAAACTTCTAAGGTTAAAGACATCCAGCCATACATGCAAATTTTACATCTATTGGCCGCATAGTTCATTGGAGGTGTGACATACAAGGAGCTTCCACAGAAACATGCAGATGTCTGATATCTAGTATCTACAAAGAACTTTTTTTGAGGGGTCTGGTTAGTAATAAATCATGGGGGTAATTGTTGCTGTCACTTTTTTTGCAATAATTTTAAAGTTATTAGAATCAAAAGTATTTATAACATTTAAACTAAATTGATTGCATCAGTTAAAAAAATTTATTTTTCATACATACAAAGAATTCTTTAGAAACAGTTGAGTAATATACAAATATGGAATTTATATTTATTACAATATAAAACCAACTTCCTTAAAAAATTCATCTAAGTATCCGAGTATAAGTGCCGTGTAACATCTCTTTCACTCATTGTAGATACACGTGGTTTCTTTTCCGGGTTCATAGCATTTCCAGCGATATTAAGGATCTCGGGGAATTTTTCTATTATACCTTTAAGACTAGCAAAACAAAGATTTTTAATTGTCGATTATAATTAAGTTTAGGTCATACCTATTATCGGTATCCATGCTGATAAATTCAGACGGAGTTAATAACGTTTTGGGCCGATTTAACAAATGCCTACGGGTACTCGTTTTTGTTTGTCTTGGCTCTGGGTAATCCTTAACACTATTCAAGTGGCTGCTTTCACATTGCTGCAAAAGGTTATTTTAGTAACTGCTTGAATAATTTGTCTCAACCAAAGTATTTGTAATACTTACTCTAGTGGTTTTTGTAGAATGTTTTCCTATATGGGGAAGATACCGCCTTGTACAGGAATTCTCAGTCTTATTGCTACCTAAAAATAAGTTGTTATTTCAAAAAGAAAGATGCCTTTTCAATATTATGCAACAACATGCAGATTGTAATAGGACAAGTATAATATTGAAGCCGAGTCAAAATGAACCAAACTAGAAAGAGTTGATTTGAAGATGAATATACACCTACTCTCTTAGACTTCCATTCTGTTTTGTTGTGTGCAAATGTTTTCCACTGGTGTCCTGCAAAATCGACTAGTCCAATTTTTGGTCTCATACCTTTGCCTGAGCACCCAATCTATTAAGACATTCATCCATCTCCCAATTATTAGTCTTATCACATGCTCCACCCAGCTTTATTTTAGATGCTTGCACTGCTCCACATTTGGTAACCCAATTAGTCTTCACTGCTCCTCTACTATTATCTTATCGCTTGAACACACTTTTAACATTGATCTCTCCATTTCCTTTGGTTTATTCTCAACTTATGTTCTAATTTTTTGTTTAGTATCCAAGTTTGTGCTCTATATATAACTGAGGGTAACACAACTATTGAAAAGCTTTTGCTTTAAGTATATGGGAATTTAACTTTTGAGAACATGTTTTAGAGAACAAAAGGACTGTAATTCTTCTATTTACCTATTTTCATGTTGCCCTTAGTAAAGATAGCATAATGTATTACATTTGGTCTTATGTGAGTGTCATTTGCATCTGTATTTGATATGGCATGTTTTATTATAATTGATTTCCAACCCTGAGTGCTTGCATGCCTTTTCTAAATTTACTATCATGTCCCGCAAATTACGTCTGGTTCTTGGAAATAGAATATTATCAGCAAACCTCCGGTTTGGCACTGTTTTATGTCAGTCTTGTCTTACTTCATAGTATTTTATTGTTAATTGTATATACTATATATTTCTATAAACTTCCCCTTACACCTCCCCACCTTTTATATTCATACTAGTACTACTAATATCCTTAAAGGAACTGTAAATGAACTAAAATATTCTTTAGTTTCCCTCCGATTTTCTTATAACATTAAAAAAGTCACGAAATTTCTAGATAAGTATCAGAGTTACCTATAAACACAAGTGATTTTTAAATTTCTCTCAAGTTAAAGTCGGTCTTATTTGATTCGGCTTTTAGAATTATTGATCACGTAGATACCAAATTTTGTTTAGGTTTTCATTAAAGTAAATTCAAGCATACACTGTTCCATTATTTTTTGTCAAAGCAAATTTTATTTTCAAGTATAGTCATCAAGTTGCAGAAATTCTGAATTTCTTGTAAACTTGAATGTTACAAAATGACCTTTGGAGCCAAAGACCATATAAATACATAAGTAAAGGCAAGTTGTGAAAGAAATGAAAACCTAAATGAGTCAGCATTAAAATGCCAGATGAGCCTGATGCAGTCATGAGTCTCGACATGTTGAATCTTGCTCAAAGATTTCTTTCAAGTCAACAAAAAGGATAGAAATTCTGACAAATGGTAGCAGCACTCATAATTCTCTCCTATGAGCCAAAAGCTATTTCTAGTATGCTAGTTATATAAAATTTTGAAAGAGGATTATTTTAAAATTGGGGAAGGGAACAAGTTTTGAAAAAAATTAAGGGCAAAATGTATCTACATTTTGACTTCATATTATTGCACATGTGCTTTAAAAAAATGATACCTAAAGCTACTTACACTGGGTATGATTGTTTTCTTTCGTGAATACTAAGTCGGGGAAAGTGCGACCTCTTTCTTGAACAGTTTGGCTTGAACCAACATCAGCCTGATTTGTGACTATACTTTGTTTTTCACCTCTAGGAAAAGTTAAGCGTAACTCTAGATCGGTAGCAAACTGATCTCCAGATGTGGTACCACTGACAGTTACGGTCCATCCTAGGTTTAAAGTTGAAGATACTATCATACTATAACACTGCATTTTAATTACCTGGCATAACCTTATTTGCCGGTTCCAAATTCTTGTGCCTTCCATTCCTTTGCTGATTCTTTAACGTGTGTGTTGTAGCCGGCAAAGGGTGGAGGACTCGATAATGCTTTTCTTGATCACTGCTGGTCCAAGTATCTGCATTATCTTGAGAATGGGGTATCTCCTTATTGAGTACCACGTAGGCATTTTCATATCTCGAACCAGGCCAATCCCTTGGCGTGTTCCTACTTTTTAGATTTTCTAGCTTTTCTTCTACAAATTTGTCAGTTTTAGCAACCTTATTTAATCTGTTCCGCTTTTGCAAATCTTCTTTTAACTTCCCGTTTAATTGTGAATTCATACTGCCCATATTTTTCTTCCCTAAATAAAATTTAACTAAATGGGTACTGATATTTTATAAGAGTCTGTAATTGTGTGCAACTACAATTTCGGGTATTTTTGTGAAAGATTTATACCTTCATCGGAAGTGCTTTCAGGAGATCCTTGACTCTTATGAACTGTGTAGAAGGTTATCCATCCTTTGGGAATGCTTGAATAGTTCTCATCTTTCAAAACGCCTAAAACGGCTTTTTCTCTGAAACCATCTAGAATTACAGACTTTGGAGTAGGGGGCATTCCGTTTGTTTTTTTATTTGAAAATGCCTTTTCTTCAGATTCTATAGCTTCTTTTGGTGCTTTTTCATCGCTCTTCTTTTTTGGTAAGTCGGGTAAAACTTCAGCATGAGAGGCCTCCTCGGATGATGATTGCAAAGAAGAGGTTCGTTCTTCTGGTATACATTCGAATTTTTGTCGGTATTTACTATTCTGATGCCAGGTTTGACAGAATTGTGTCCTTTGTAAACGTTTTTCTGTCGTAATACTCGCGCAGCTTGGCAGTTTCGATTTATCCTCAGGTGAAGTATGGGCATCTGTTTTATTTAATGCATCTATTAATATGTTAGCTATTAGTTGGTCTATTTTAGGCTCCATTTCATGCACTTGATCGAAATCCAAAAATACAGGTCTTTGAATTTTGTCACTTTTTGTAATGCTGGGTAATTTTGAATGCATCAACACAGGGATTTTTGATTTCTTTGCTTTCGAAGCTTGCATTTTTGAACTGGGCACAGCATCCACACATTCCACAATTTCTAATATTTCTATGCTTTTGTTTGAATTATTAAATTCGGTTTTATGATAAATCCGTCTAGGGAGTAGATCATATGAATATTCACTTTTAGATGAAGGAACGCTTGATGAACGTCCCATTAATGTATGGGTGCTTTTAGACAGCAGCTGTGCTTGTCTTTTGTCATGTATTAGAGACTCTGGAGCAGATAATTCTTGCGGTTGCCGTGTGATTTTTCGTTTTGCAGGTTTATTTAATTTTTTATCTCGTATTTTGATAGTATCTGAATGCTTTACACTTGCTTTGTCCTCTACTTTGATTTTTCTTACTGGTCGTATCACAGGAAGAGTAGGTTTCGTTTTACGCTTGTTTTTAACAATATTTATATTCGAAAATGGAGAATTGTTTGTACATTTATGACTTTCTAGTACATAATGTATTTGATTACCATTATCACTTGCACTAACATAGTTACTGTCTGATCTGGGAGAAAATAATTTGTCTTTGGTTTGTTTTAATTTCTGTTCACGTTGAAATTGTCGTTTCGATAGCCGTTTCCTTAACTTTTCAGGTAAATGATAAGCAACAGGTACAATTTTTGCATTTGTGTTTGATTCAATTGGTATAAAAAATGCAGATGCCTTCGATTTTAATAGGTTAGCAGTCGCGTTGCTGTTATCAGGTAATAAAGGAGTGCAGTTTTCTCCAGTAGAATTGCAAACATCTTTCAAGTTGTGATTTATTCCAGGACGTGGGGAACTCGGATCTTCCAAGCTATCAACTAAACTGAAATTATCAGATTCTCTATCGGTCGATTCTCCAGAGGACGTATTGACCTCCATAGAAGTTGTTCGTGGAAGAGCAGAAAATCTGGGAACAACCACTTGAGGAATCTCTGCAGGTTTGCTATAGGAACTTCCTGTTCCCACATTACTAACCATATGTTTTAGAACGCGGTGTTGGCCTGCAAGCTTCTCTTCTTTTTGTTTTAGGTAAAAACTAGGAATTTCCTGAACTTGTATAGTATTAGTCTTGGGTACTGAACCAACTGTACTAGAATGAACAGGTATACCTGAACTGATACTACTGATATTTATGTTACTTGTGGAAGATTTTTGAACATCTTGCATTACTTGACTGAAAATTAAATTTAATGTTGATTGACTTAATTTAACATTGGAAATTATGTTTAAATTTGCAATATCAGTCGTTTGTGTTGAAGTTTCATTATAATTATCTAAAAGAGTTTTTGAGTTATCAGTGATGTTACGTTCAATATGATTTATTTGTTTAACATTAGCATTTTCACTCTCTCCATCATTTCCATTTCCCTCAATAAATCTTACAGATGATATTGTTCCGGCACATACAGATGAATTTTCATTTGAAGTTTTTGAAAAGTTTGAATTATTATTGGTAATAGCTGAATCAGAATTATCAGAAAACGTGGTGGTGCCTATTCTACTTGTACTTTGAGTACTGTAGCGTTCAGACTCTGTTTCTATAGTTGTATTACTAGGAGATTTCATTGTTGCTTCAGCAGAACTAGTAAGATTATTAAAATTTGCTGCATAGGTATAATTACTGCAAGAACTGCTCAATGGAGTAATTCGAACATCTACATTTCCGTTAAGCATAGAAGGATTACATTTTCCTGCATCTTTAACATTAAGTCGATTGTTAGATTTGTTAATATCTATCATTTGATTCTTCTGGTAAATTTTTTTATTTGAGTTTTCATCCTTCTCCTGCACTGAAGATGTAGTTGGATCATCATTAGTTAAGGACACAACGTTTCTAGGTTTCACATGTTCTGGTGAAGAATGAGTCGAACCCAGGCTCTGAATAGATCTACCCCGAGACAATTTGCTGTATTGCCAGTCATAATATGATCCAGAAAGGTTGGAGCTGCGCTCTGAAAGAGGTTTATTGGAACCCCAAAACCTTCTCATTAGAGTAGATTTCCTCATAAAACCAGGGTCACGCCTTTTGCTCAAATTAGGGTCACTGCCTATGCCTTTTTCGATCCTCCATTGGCAACTCCGCACATCAGAAGTTTGTGTGATGTCGCTGTCTTGTGAGTCTGACCGCTGTTGTGCCAACATGTGTCTGAAAACAAAATATTTCAGATGAAACCTAACAGTATGGACAACAATCATAAAAAGATAAACTCAATAAAAGGAAAAGGTACAACAAAATTGGTAAATTGTAAAAATCATTTACCCCGTCAGTTAAAAAAATTGAATACTGTAATTTTCTTTACATCAAAAATTAAACCTGTCACTAAAATTACGAAGACTACATCAAAAATGGTTTATTTGGAAACTACAATTCATGGTAATGAAGAATCATTGTAATTCTATTTGTTAAAATTCGACGAATCTCTGTTATGGAAGTGAAAAAAGATTAATCTTTAAAGACTATCCATAGTCACAGACTGAATGAAGGGGCTTAACAAAAAGGAGTTCCTTAATCTATACATAGTGCTTTTTTTTGTTAATGGAATGTATCTTCACAGGAAGAGAGTGGTAGGTCAAATATGAAGCTAACTACCAATATGATGACTGTAAAGAGACTGATGTGAGCCAATTATTACCATCACTATCTAGCAAAATACAATTCCCACCAAATAGTCCTGTAGAGAATTTTTCATCTACCAGAAGAATTCCAGACAGCACAGCAAGCATCATAACCAACACATCCTGAATCCAAACATCAGTTGCTTTGTAACAAGAGAGTTAATTGGAATGATTCATAAGTTCACAATGTTTCAACAATAATTTTAAAATCCCATTTTTGCATGCCTTTTGCTATGAAGTTTAGATTATAGGAAAAAGCTGAGCTATTTTACTATCATTAGGATCTTTGAGAGCACAACAATTAAAAAAGTGATCACAAAATGTAACAAATCCGGTTTAACTTTAAAAAATTAAATCAATATAGAGAATGATTCTAGCTAGAAAACCAGTAAGCTAAGAGAGCAGATACGTTTTCAATTGATAAAACTTATGTAGTGTTTTATGATATGAATTTCCAGTACTTTGTGTAGTTGACAAAAACCTAGAATGGAATGATTACTGCGAAGAGAAGGTACTCAATCAAAGCAAAATTACTTCACGCTTGGTCTGATCAAAATCTATATTACATATATGCCTAGTTGAACTATTATTACCGGGCAATTTAAACGGTTTTTTATTAAATAAACTGCTTTGTAGTTTCTAAAAAAGATTCCAATACAAGATTATACTGCCATTTGAGGCAAAATACTGAGAAACGATCGAGATGTTTTGCCTTGCGTGATTCCTACCGGATCCAAAATGTGGTTCACAGCTCACCTAGCAGAACTAACAATGGAATTGTTAGGACATGTTTTTGGAGAATAATTTCGAAGCAGCCAAAAATTGAACACCCAACGCCTCCCAAACTTACAGCATCCGATTATTACCTATGGGATTATTTAAAAAAGTCTACCACAAGTAACAGACAATATTTCAGCTGAAATATGGGTTATACCAGGAGTAAACTTAGCGCTGTTGAGGAAAATGCCTTAGAAATAGCAGTTTTATGTGAAGCTGAAAATTAAAGACATTTGTGTGATGTAAGTGCAGAACACTTAATGTAAAAATTCCATCATTTGAACTACATTTCACAAAAAGAAATTTAAAAATGTTGAGTAATAAAGAAGTTGTAATATAAATCACCTAAAAACCTTTAGCACTTCTTGTCAATTGGTTAACAATATCTAGCATCCTTTTTTTCTTTTAAACCCATAACAAAATTTTGGTTTATGGGACTCCAATTAATTCAGATAACTTATTAAGCATTTTTTATATCAATATGACTGAAAAATGTCAACAGTAAAACACGAAAGAAGTACGAGGGACATTTAAAACAGACAAACTAACACCATATAATTTTAGTAGATAACAGAAATCAGTGATAATATTTCTAAAACGATCTTTAGTCACTCACTATGTTGTAACCATGTTTTCTTTAGTCTCTCTGTTTCGACCTAAACCCTTCTGGTCAATCTGTTTGGGTTCATCCTAGTCATGTGGACGAATCAGTTTAGTTGTCTTCTTTGTATTTTGCTCATTTTTGTTTATTGTTTAGTCATCTCTCTGGTTGTGAAAAAACAACAATAAGAACAAGTATTTTATTAGAAACACAAAGATTAACTTTAGTCAGTATGCAGAAAAATTAAAGAAATTAAAAACATGTTCAGTACTGCTCAAAATTCTATCGACTTTTTATTTTTAATTGCAACTTTTTTAACTTATTTAAATCTACTACAACTACATTTTAAGGGCTTAACACTTTTTGATGCTTTTTTGAGCATGCCATGTCTTGAAAAAACTGACCATAGTTTGTAATCTAATCGATTCAGATCAGAAAAGCGTATATAAGCTCGGGAACATTTTCTTCCAACCACTTTTGAGTAGTTTTGGCTTTGTGACCTATCACAGTCTTGTTGAAAGCTCTACCTAATTTTCGAACAGAGTCACTTTCAAAAGTTTTATGCAATATTCCAAAGCTGTTTTACACTTTAGCTCAGGTCTATTCCCCGACAAACCATGACTGAGGCGAGATGATCTCTTTGAACCTTTTTAACCACCTGTGACTCTTCTTGGAGGTTTTTGGCATATCCATATCATACTGCTTATTAGAATGTTCCTCCATAGAGAAAATTTTTTACCTGTAAAAAGAATGTCACGATGTTTCTCGTGGACATAGAGTAGCCTTTTTGATTTCTTCAACTTGTTTTTCTTCAGGTCGTTTATCAGCAAGTGTTCCGTTAATCCTGTTTTTTTTCCATATTAATTTTGAGATTTTTATCACCACATTGCATGGTTGCCATTCATATTATTGCATCAAGCAATTACTTATGGTGATCAAATTAAGTAGTCGTATTTATACGTTTATATGAGATGGTGGTAAGTTAAAGAAAGGCCGTCATATAGCGATTAAAAGTTAAAGTACGTCTTTCTAATGCAGATGTGGCGAAAGTGTAGAAAGGAGATAGAAATTACGTATTACTTTGGCCACATTTGGGAACTGGACTGTTCTCGATCAAACAAATCTTTTCCTGTTTTGAGCTTCAGGTTTTTAAGTAGATAGAACAACTAAATACATTTTTTTTTGTTTGTTGGGTCGTTTCATCTATATCTTTGGTAGCACTGTAGCCTCTTGTAGCTTCTCTATTTTTCTTTACATCACTATTTCCAGTATACTTGTTCATTGTACTAGCCTGTACAGGTTGCTTACTGGATAGTTGCTGTGTTCTTCTGGATCCATTATCGGGTTTCCATAAATAGCTTGCCTCCTGTGAATTAAAGCCTCACACTGGTACAAGATGCGGATGGCTGTCTCTGGTTCTCTGCCACATTGTTTGCATTGTACAGCCCTATTTTGCTGAGGTGTTCTCTGAGCAAACAATGTCTTGTGAGGAAACCTGTACGTAACTAATTTTTGCTTTGTACTAACAGTTTTACAGTTCTTTTACAAAATGGTCGTTTCATAAAGGTTTTCCCATGCTTTTATCTCAGTATGTTTAATGTTGTTTTCTGGCCCATTCTCTCACACGGTTTCGTTTTGGACCTTTAGGTACCTCCAGAGCCGATTCAGGGTCTATATATGGAACTGATGATCCTTTTTGTGTCAGCTTACCAGATTTCCCGTTGCCTGCAAATCCACAGTGCCTTGGTACCCATAATAGAGTTAACTTGTGATCTGCCAAAGCACTAAGTTTTTCTCGGCATTCCCATATCAATCAGGATGTTAACCTTGTATATGTTAATTTGTCTATTTTGATAAGCCTTAAAATTATTTTACCTAGCGCACTGTAGTATAGCAAATATCTTCGCTTGAAGAATGTATGCATATTTTCCTAGTAAAAAGGTTAACTGCAAGTTTCCCTTTTCACAGTATATGCTGGCTTTCATTCCAGATCCAATCTTTCATCCATCTGAATACCAGATAATTTTTCTGGGACTGTTCTTGTTGCTTATTTCGTTTATACATTTATTTCTATCTATAATTTAACCTTGAAATGTAAGTTGAATGTAAATTTTGTCGTCATATGGTCTGTTCCCATACCCAGTGTATGCCTCCACTAATATGATTAATTTTCAGATGTCCTGCTTCCATATAATATTTGCGGATGGGTGTGTTGCGCAGTCTATTGAAAGACACTCCTATCTTTCCCATTACTTTAAAATGAAGAAGGGAAGGTTTAGTAGTGCTTCCATTGTCGCTGTTGGTATCGTTATTATGGCACCCGTTATTCCTAGTCTTTGTATCTTCTTATTTCGTACGATTATTTGCATCATCTTTGCCCACCATACCAAAGCTGCATATGTTATCACGGGATATCCAATACATCACTTTTGGTTTTAGACCCCATTTTTTCCGTTTTCCTTTTGATTTTTTAGAATGTGCTGATTTCAGGGGATATCCAAGATATTTTACGTCACCTGATAACTTTATACATCTCGGAACCTAAGTCGCCCTAGTTTCTCCAGGTTTCTCCTTCTTGTGACTTTAAATCATCTTAATAATCTGAAACTATAAATTAATGACACAAGTAGCAAAGACTTCAGTGATTTATAGAATACCAGACGTTAAATTAGTGCCATTTTTGTTCTTAGCTACATGCTGCCATTTATTAAAAAAAAATCGGGACAAAACCTTTCTTTAATATTTACGGCATACTAATAATTGATTCAAAATTCAACTACCGAAATTTTTTTGTAGAATTTCGTATGATTCAGCCAACGTAGTTCTAGCAGCAACAAAAGAAAGTGCGTGTTGACCTTAAATAAACTAAATCGATTTCAGCGGCTTGGGAAGAATGCCGAAATACTTCGCGAATCACAAACAATTCACACGCGGAATTCGTGCAAACTGAATTTCCCTATCGCGGGCTCGCGTCAGGAATGTCTTGTGTAGTCGTTTATAATTAGACCTTCTTAAAATAATTTGCCGCTTAAAAGGGGCGTTTGCAGGGTAGGTCATGCCATTATTTTCGTAATAAATTGCTGTCAAAAATCGGTTAGCTTACTCACTTCCTCATTATAGTCTCTGGAGCGCTGAGCCTTCTTCTGAGCAGAACAGGCGACGGCATATCAGGAGGGGCAGAGCTCTTTTTGCGGAAATGGTCTTCCATGTTTAAGGGAAAACTGAAAAAAGTGCTGTTAGTAAGGGTAGGCGAGCTGAACTTGAAGCGCGCGATTCGAGAGCGCAACAAGAACTGGCGAGGCCGTCGAATGCCGGCGTCTTCGGCGCCGCGACATTCTCACCCATTCGGCGGTGACTCGTTTAAAATACCCCGACGCGAAACTAACGGTTTACTCACGCGAAGCGCAAGGGCCGGGAATGAGATTAAAAGGCAACTGTTATTGGCATGGCTTTTGTTATAAGTAATCCACAGAACAGTTCTCTTTGCTTTCGACGCGCTTTGATCGAATACATCTAGCAAAACGTTCAGGTTTGTTTGAAGTCATCGGTCACACAAATAAACATTGTGGTCTCAGTGATCCATACGAGCACAAATGTTAATATAAATAATAATAATCTAGAAGCCAATAAGATTTTGTGGGCTTTCAAAATATTAGTAGAAAAATAATGGTAAATTAGTTTAGGTTCCTTGAAGTGAGGATCTAAAAAAAAATTTGGTCATCGTAAAGATTAGTGGAGCAAAGGAACATAAGATACATATGCAAATAAAATCTCTTTATTCAAATTATCATATTCCACCAAAACAAATAAGAAGCAAGCTTATCATACACCATAGAGAGGTCTCAGGATATTCAACTCTTCTTTTAATTTCATTTCACTTGCTGAACTATCAAATGTGAAAGGACCTGCAAACATCATACTGATGTGGCGGCTCTAGAAACTACTACAGCTGCAGAGGAATTAGTTTTTGCTGATTAAAGGCGACAGAAATTTTTGATCGTTTTTTGGTATTATACGACAACAAATGAAGAATTGTAGCACTCACACCCCTCACAATTTTCCAAATTTACGAAAGGATCAATATAATCAAAACATCAGTAGGAAGTATTATAAATACTAAACATTGGTATAGTGATCTTAAAGAGCTTGCCCATGAAACCAACATTTTGGGTTATTTTAGGAGGTTGATAATTAGATAGATTAAAAAAATTACAAGACCCTTTTCTGAAGAAGGAATGAACAAATAAGATAGAAGCTGGGAAGAGAGGAGTTTAGAACTGAAATCAGTGTTTGGGCGGAGTCAAATTTTTATGTTTGTAGGTAGATAAGGACAAAAGAAGAGTATTTATTTGAATGCAGCCTGTACTACATTAGGAATAACCCTTTGAACAACCCAACTAGAAGAATAATCAAAATGGTCTTTATAACACATTTGTGAAGAATTACTAAGGGAAATGTGAACCACGGTGTAGTTCCTAAAGGACTGCAGATTATTTGTCTTATTTTTGACAATAAACTCATCACTAATTAGCTAAAATCGTCATTGATAACGCAGTTAAATTTTAGATTTTAATGTTGCAATTAATGGTAGCGTTTCTGTTCACGTCAAACGCGCAAAATTTTAAATTGCAATTTTGAAATATAGAAGTGACGGTGAGTTCCTTTCGTTCTTCATAGCCACCTATCTCATTGAGGGTTACAACCCAGTGGTTAGTTTATTCAAAGAAGAAAAGACAAACCGATTTTATTAATCAAGATCAAAGCATTCACTTCATGCTCTTAAACTCGCCAAAACAGGAAACTCTTACTTTCTTATTACGATCACATTTACTATAAGAACAGACAAGACAAGAAAAAACCCCAAAAAGTTGATTCTTGAATTACATTATGGCAGGAGATACTCTCACTACTTAGATGAAAGTAAGACAGTTTCTTGAACACTTCTTTGACTAGACCAAAAAACATTTTTTTTAATCAAAATGTGAAGAAGCAGCTCCAACCTTATTAATATGATTGTGGAGCAACAAAAACGTAGGAGCAAGTACTTTATGCAAATTTCGATATTTATAAGTGTACGAACCGCTACTGACACAAAAAACAAAATTTAAAGTCGTGCACGAATTTTCACCTTCTCAAGGTTCAAAACGCGGCTTTCTTGGCACGCGACTTTTGTTTCAAGCCGCGGGTGGGAAACACTCAGGCATACAATCAATAAACTACGTGTAAGTGAAACGCTCCGAAAACGAAGCAATTGCTCACACGGGAAATACTTGCGGCTAAAATAGCCCAGCCCTTCGAAATTAATTATTTTTAGCGCCCCGAGTCGTACGCGATAATTGGAATGAATATGTCGAGGAATATGCAGCCGCCGTCTATTTCCGTGTGCATGCAGGGGGCACACTGTTGCGCGGCAGTTAAAATTAAAATCGTTAATCGACGCCAAGCCAAATTGGCCTTACCTTTTGCAAAAGGTGCTGGTCCACCCCCGTCTGACAGTGTTAAGGACCTCCTGTAAGCTCAGCGTTTCCCCCCGCCGGCGCCTCAATCGACCTGAAAGAAAACGCGAAAGCTATAAGGCGCCGCACAATCGCCCGACTGTTGCTGTTACTACAAAGTAACTGTACGACTTCGTTATGTAGGAATTGAAATGGATGTTCGGTCGATATTTGTAACGAGTGAAACTAATCCATAAACACATAACTAAGTTGTAACGTTACAGATTTTCAAAAAACTCAAATGAGACAAGTTATGCAGCTCATAGTTTCTGAAAAAATTCTATGCTAAGACCAGTCAAATGTTAACTCAACATTTATACGAATTCATCCACAACCGAGAGATTTAAAACCTTGCGACCCGTGAAAGGTGGACGTACCTGTCAAGTACTTGACCACAGCATGCGACGTCCGTCTGCGGGAAGGTTTAAACCTCGGTTGTGTTCGTGGCAGAGAACAGCCGCCGCGACGCCAGAACGGGGTAGCAGGGCGTCGTGACGCCAATTTCCCAAACGGACGGGCGAGTGTCTGAATCGTGAACGGCGGCGATAACGTGAAGACGCACAGCGCCGTTCTTTTAAGTGCCTGTTAATTGATTGCCATTATATAGAACCAACTCTGACATTTCCATCTTATAGACTTAAAAGATATTGATTTAGAAGTTCTTCAGTCGTTTAAGCGCATTCGGAATATTTAACTCTATCTTCAGAAATAAGAGAAATGTCAAGACTTGAAGTACTTCATGCATGAGTTGACAAGCCCATAACTGCTACGTGAATGCATTGTCATTCTCCATACCAACCAACAATATATACACATTTCCTATAATTCAAACGTCACGTTTGTTTGTACATTATTTATGTGAGGGCTAGTCAATATAGTAGTCGACAATTTTGGAAATCCAAAAACTTTAGATGTATATTCATATATTACGGTACAATACTTTAAAACCAATTAATACACAAACTGGCATCAGTTTGTTCCAAAAGATGCACAGAAATATCCATGTGTTTGATCTACAACATACCATATCCAGATGATTAAAAAGATAACATTGCAAAAGTGAATATAGCAAACAAAAACGGAGGGTATTGCGTATTGATAGGAAACCAAGACCTCGGTTTAATTTTTGCAAGGTCCAATAGTATCTTTAATTGTGGTGTGAGAAGCAATAAGAGCAAGAGATGGCACTAGCTCTACCCAGCCCTGATATAAAATCGATGTGGTACAATAATCAGCAACTTTATAACATGAGCTGTGTCTTACCACTAAACCCAAACTATTAAATATTGTAAATATTAACTTTGCAAGATAAGCATCCGTAAATATAAAAAAACAAAAACAAACAGAAGGTCAAATTGTGTCAAAACACTTTTATTAGCAAAACTAATTCCTTATTTGTCCAAATTGATATATTATTCATCCCTAAAATCGTAACCATAAATGCTCTTTGATTTTTTGTCGAGAGACTGTCATTTTTTGCTGGATCCCCTTTATATGTACATAGTGATAATTTAGAAATGTTGTTTGCCTAAAACATCACTTAATTGTAATCAATACCATTCTATGATCGTTTTCAGGAAAATTCAGATTGGAAATAGATATTACTGATGTATTATCAATCGGAATATTTTTATTCTTAAACTGGCCGATTCCATTAATACAAGCTCAGTTTGAGTCTCATAGGCTATCTGTTTCCGAAAGTTCTACCCAAAGTAAGTGCATAATGCTGCGTTTATTCTGTAAGAAACAGTAATTTCTTATTTTTTCTTTAATGTGTTATTGAGGGAAAGAACTATAACTTTTTGCATTATATTCTTACGATCTCCTTGATACTTCTTAAAATGCTACAGAGAACGATAATAAAGCAGTTTCCTTATTAGTGTGTTTGGGGAGGGGGGGGGGAGGGCTGAGAGGGGAGAGGCACACACGTCTAGAAGCACAGAAATTAATTCTTAATTTAAGAACCTAAACATTTCTGAAAACAAATTCAAAATTTGAGCCGCATAGTAGTTGTAAAAGTCTAAATTAGTGAAAATACCTACAAAATTCAAAGGCCAGTAAGTGGCTATCGCGCGACATTTCCAAGACAGCAATACGTTATTGATTCCAAGTACATTGACATTAAGGCGAAATCTAGTAGTTCCAAGAATATCGTCAATGACTGCACTTACAAGTATGACTAGCACTAAGTATCATTAGTGCCGTGTTTGATGAGCTTACTACTTTATTATTAAACGCAAATGACTTTTAAAATTGCAAATAGAGAAGAAGAAAAGCAGTGCCGGCAAGCAATAACTGAAAAATGACTAACACGAAGATGGCATATTGAAAAAAAAACGAATGTACAATAAAAAGAAAGATGATGAGCTGAATATAAGTGAAATATAGAAAAACCTAATATTAAGGAACCAGCAACGTAATAAATTAAAAAATATTTAAACACTCATGTCAAATAATTACCTTTGTTGATAAACACGCATATAAGAATGAATCTATATAATGTAGAAAAATGGAGAAGTAAAGCTTCTAGTAGAAGTTATGTAACCAAAGAATTTGAAGTTGCTTTTCGTTCTTAAAGCATCATAATGTGAAAGTCGTCATAATTCTAACATGGCTACATATCCCATTTAATTTCCAAGAACACTTTCAATGAAGAATGACTTTAGCAAGTTAGAATTGTTAAAACAGTCTTGTTGAAGATACTCACCTTAAGAGATTTAAATTTGGTGAGGTATTCAAGGTTTATTTAAAGAAATTTCCAGTTCAAGGTGTAATTACAAATTTTACAATGTTTCATTGAAATTATTTTGCTATGGTCCTGATAATACAGGAGGGAAAATGCCTCTTTATTTTCAAAGGCAGATGATAAAGCTAAGGGTGGTCTGAAGATGAGGAAAGTGAATTAATTAGACGCAGATAGTCAGGAAGTTTAGTAGCCAATTTGTTTTGGACAAACAGGGTTTTGTTGTCAAAGCATATATTCGGAACAATTACTTTGTTGTGGACCTGCAGGACCATTCCCGATCGATTTTTTGAAGAAACTTCAGAAGTACCTCCTTCTATAGTGAAAAGGATAGGAGGAATATCCCGGAGTACGCTGAAGTGCACCATTTTGCAGTCTTTTACTCTAGTTGTGCTGTACGATAAATTTTGCACCAAGATCTCTGTTTTCATTCATACAAGATGGTCGTTGTACAGAAACTTCGTCCAGAAATGTTTAAAAACGTTTTAGAAGATGTGCTACATTACGCAGTTTTCTTTACCAATGAAGCAGAATACGTTAATAGACAAATCTGTGGAGTGATAACCCACAAGATATCTACGAAAGGCCTCTATAGAGAACGTGTTCTGTTTCGTGTGCGGTCAGTAAAGTTGGGGTCATCAATGTGTTACATTTTAGAATCTCTATCAGTTCAACTTGAAAACGTTCGGTTACAACAGGATGGAGCCCACACAGAGCCTAATATCTCAGTGACGTCTTCAGAATACAATTTCAACAGTGCATCGAATATAAGGACACTATTTGACTGACGTACTACTTTGAAAAAAAATTGTATAACTCATATAGTGTTTTCTATTAAATCTGACAAATAGCGAAGAGCTTTACCGTACCCTCTAGTAAGGAGCCGAAGATTTTGTCGCATATTTTTAAATTATATATTTTTTATTTTGCGCCTTGAAAAAAAATACTTCAAATGTTTCCTCTGATAGTGCTATTTGCAAAGCTAAAAATATCAGTTTCAACAAAATTATGTTATACACATCTGTTATTAATTGCACCAGCCCATCATTTCCCTTAAATATACAATTAAATATCAAATAGTATTCCATTATGTCCTTATTTATAGAATGATTGGCGTAAGGCTCAAAACAGATACGTGCCTATCAGTGCAATAGCTTTGAAGAATTCCACCAAAAAATTCTCAGCTTGTGTAGGAATTAAATCAATGTAAATGGGTCAAGTCTATACGAGTGTAGCGTTACAATCGATAACCCCATTCTCGCTCCTACTTAGATGGCTATCTACTTCTTTATTTAGTGTAGAACTAACAAAAAGCTATAAACTATCATTAACGAAGCACATAATCATTTAGAATTGTTAATATTGTTCCAAATACAAAATTCTTGCAATAATAATGTAAAAACTCTCAAAGAAATCCTTAATGTACCGTTAAACAAACAACCTGTGCGTGCATATATGTATTGATTTCAAGATGATGGATGATATTGCATATAGAAAAAATATATAAAGATATGGTTGAATAGTTCGCCTTTTCTAATTTTATTCAATTATAAATATAGAAGATGGTAAATTGAAATATACAAGGCAAAAACTGATATCACAAACATAAAAATACATAACACACACAAAGTGCCATTACTTGCACGAAATGACCGAGTTAATAGTAATAATACAAGCACTAGAAAGCAGTAAAAGACACAAGCCAAGAGACAAAAACAAAGAATAGATAAACAAAATAAGAAAGAAACATATAAGTGTGCAACTTTATTTCCGACCCTTAAAATCAATCAATTCATATATCGTGCCCACAGTATAGTCATAGTAAAGCACCAACTGACATTTGCAACATTGTCCCCTTTTCGGGTTTTAACTGAAAAAAATTGTCGGTTAAATCCGCAAGAAGTAATCCTAATAGTTTAAGAGTAGATATTTTTACCTCTACGATACCGAACGTATTGGACAGCCAAAGAAAGTCGAAAATAACTTTTGGAAGAGGATTGGTGTCACAAAGAAACTCTGAGGGAACCCCCACAAGGAAGGCTGAAGGATTTTCATAAACTCACAGCTAAGAACAAGAGCAGATGCTATGATGTCTAGATTAAAGACAAAAGATTTCCTGTGAGAATCCAAAGAGATGAAAATCGTGGGTTTATCCAGGTGAACCATTAACCAGTATTTCACGACCGAATATTTACGCCAGGAAGATATCACTGTGCATATGGTGGATCAACGAGGGATCTTATACTGAGTTGTTTTCATTTGGAGAAATCGCTGCGCGTTATTAGCAACAAGTGGTGCGCTCTAGTGATGCGTTGGGCGCAAAAATTCCTTTTAGCCATTTTAGATTACTTTGAAAATAATCGCTGGTTTTCTGATCCTCTTCAGATTCTTGCAACACAGCCGATAATTAAGTTGGGCACTTGATATATGAATACAGAAAGTACTGGAACAAAAGATAGGCCCTAACAAACAACCCCAATTATGCATTACTATAACCAGTCCACAAGCATATGACTACATCAATAATAACCACACTCCAACAAACAATTCAAGCACAACATACTATCAATGAACTAACCGCACATTTGTGCGGGGAAGAACTAAAAATAAAAATAGCGCTAACGTATAAAATAGCAGGGATACGGGCATATTAACCAAGCAATCATGTTTTACCTGTCTTTCAAGAGAATTGGAATGACCCACTAGTCTTATCGGCTACTTATTCTCCTCTAAACTACGTTACAAACAAGCAGGGTTTTAATACTTTAGATCACTAGGCACTAGATTTTTAACAGATCATAATGCTAAAGACATCCTATGGGACTCCCAAATCTCTCCATCTAACAAAGGAAGGGTACTACATCAAGTAGTACAAGAACTAGGTCACCTTTCAACATATGAACCCATCTACTAGCCCTCTGATTCAGGTGAAATACCTGACTTGTTGGATTTTTTATAATTAAAGGTATGGCTACAAATTATCTCAAAATTATATCATGTCTTGATCTATCCTCAGACTACATTCCAGTAATCGCTACTGTGAGCAGTATAATCATAGATCATAAAAAGGATAAAAAATTGTACAATAATAGTACGGATTGGCTTCACTACCTTGTCTACCTAGACATAAAAATCTAACAAAGACTTAGAATTAGCAATCTACAACTTCACCAAAATAATCCAAGAGGCTACCGTGGAAGCAACACCTGTGATTACTCGTAAAAGGCTACTAGGAGACTGTCCTATTGCAATAAAAAGAATAATTGCGGGAAAAAAGACGGCTAAGACAAATCTGGCAAAACACAAGATATCCCTAGGACAAAAGATGCTACAATCAGCCATCATCAAAGCTAAAAGGACTCATCACAGATCTAAAAAACGAGAACTTCCAAGAACATCTCGCAAACCTGAGCGCAATAGCTGCTACAAATTATTTTCTCTGAATAGCAACCAAAAGAATAAAAGTCCAAAGACAACTTATTTCTCCCCTGAAAAAAAAAAAACAAATGGCACGTGGGCGCGATCTGATTAGAAAAAAGCAGACCTCTTCGCCTAACACCTAGAGAATGCTTTTCAACTTATTCCATCTCAAGTGCCCATCGAATAAGAACTACAAATACAAAACTCCTTAGAAATACTATACCAACTAACACTGTCTGGATTATTTCGTAATAAAGAAAATTAAAAACTCTGTCAAATATAAGATGAATCCTAAGAAAACTCTAGGCTTTGATTTAATTACGGGGAAACTGATTAAAGAATTACTGTGTAAGAATACTGTTGATTATGTTATGCAATACTGTCCTGAGACTGGGTTGCTTCTCAGCGATTCACAAAATTGACAAACTTCTAAACCAAATTACCTCCTACAAACCTGTTAGTCTCGTGTTCGTGTTAGATAAATTACTATAAAAACTGCTGATCAGAAGACCAACGTCGATCTTAAAGGAAAATAACATTATTTCAGACCACTAATTTAATTTTCAAAGAGACAACTCTACTGTACAATGGGTTCACAGAGTCGTCGATAGCATAAACCAAACCTTTGAAACATACAGGTCTCTTGTACAAACTTAAAAAAGTTATGTTAACTTTAAATTATATTGGGAAAAATGATACTTTCAAGTAAAATTTGGCTAACACCAAATCAAGCTCCTCCTAATCAAGTCAGAGCTACCCCCAGAACAGCGTTCTTGGTCCGATTTTATTACCTAGTGTACGCAGTAGACATTCCAATAACTCAGCATTCCTTTACTGCTACTTTTGCGGATGATAAGATCATGGTGAAACACAAAGATCAAGTACAAACTGCACATCTGTTTCAGGACAGCTTAGACCAAATAATGCAATACACTAGACGATAGTTCTTCCACATCACCTTCACCAAGTATAAGAGCAATGCACCATCAATCTTCGTAAACAACATTCCATTGCCTCAACTAAACAAAGTAAAATATTTTGGCTTATACTTTAATAAAGGTTTGACTTGGAAGTCTCGCATATGGAAGAAACGTAAACAACTCGGAATAATGTTCAATAAGGCTACTGGTTACTTGGAAGGAAATCTAAATTATCTCTAAAAAGCTGTTAGTCTACAATGCAATTTTTGAACCCATTTAGACATACGGCGTACAGCTGTGGGGTACAACAGTAACTCACTGAGAAATTTCAACTCAAAGTGTTCTCTACTTCGTGAGAAACAAAGACATTCTAAGTGACCTAAAAGTTGACAGTGTAAAAGAGGTAATAGTAAAATTCAATGACAAGTATTTAAGTAAACTAGAACATTATCCAAATACCTTCGCTTTAAACGTGCTCAATAATAATGAAAGCCTCGACAGACTAAACAGACATAAACTAATAGATCTTCCACATAGATTTGATTAAACCCGTCATTAATATAGACACCTGTGTTTTCAAACAGTCAGAATTCATATCTTCTAGTACAACGGTTTTTAGCTGGTATACTTCAGTACTAAAATAGATAACCTTGTCCCAATAGTTTGTATTGAAATTTCTGTTAAATTCTAAGAACAAGCAGAAGCAGATAGTCGGGTAAGATATTTAGCAGTTCCTCGATAATGTTCTGGGTGCATTTATATTGGACATGGTTCATCCTATGTGCAATCTCTGACAAAGGAACAACCCCAATAGTTAGCCAGAGTGGGGTGCATTTGACTTCACCATCAGATAAGAGCTTTTAACCCTTTCAATCGTTATACTAATGAAATCTTGTTTGCATTTTTTTAACCTTCTTGACAACATTTTACATCACACTAGCCAGTGTTTTTTGTCTGCATCCCAAACTTTAGTATGAACGTTGAATATCAGGCGAAAGTGTCAGCCAAAATTGTCTCTTGAAAGCTGCATGAATTCTCTTGCTATATGAGCAGTTGTCCCATTTTTTTTGCCACCATAAGTTAGGTGCGTTCTCAACAGTTCGACAAATAAAAGTTTTTTTGATAGCGAGATCCTGTAACTGTGACAGCATTCTTATCATTGTCCTCAAAAAAAAAGGTCTGATTACCTTTTCTGATATCACCCCGCACAAAACAGTGACTTTGAGAGGATTCAGCTCATGTTGATGTACGACTCTAGAGTTTTCGGTACATTAAAATGAAAATGGGTTTCATCGCCCATCAGCGGTTGAATAAATCATCTCTTGCTATTTCTTGAATTCGAACTACATAGCGCAGTTTTCTTTGAAAGTCTATCCGGCTTTATCTGTTGGAATAAGTGAACCTTATAGGGATGCACATATAAATTGATGTTATTGAGATTGAGATTCCATGTTATGTGAACGTCTTCGAGTCGAAATTTCTGCATCTTGTCAAAATCTTTCTTGTATCCGTCCCATATTTTTTAACGTGCTCACAGTACGTGGTCTGCCGCTTCGTAGCAGATCACCCACAGATTCTTCTCTGCACCGGGCAGAATATTGGTCGAAGTGTTAAAGAAAGAGAAGAACGTAATAAAAAAATATCTCTATATCTCAGAATCAGAGTATTTGACATTGATTGATTAGAGCAAAGATGAATAATACAGCAAAGACACAAAAATCCATGATAAGTGTTAAACTATCAGATAAGAAAACAAATATCTGGACCAGAAGAACAACAAAAGTAAAAGATGCAAGAGAACGGGTCGCGAGACTGATGTGGGACTTCATACGACAAAGATACAACAATGAAGGCCATGGTTAGGAAAAAGATCAAGATAAAATTTTCCAAACAGTAAGACCTTCTGAAACACACAGCTAACAAATACAACAACGCACAATTAGACAAAAGTAGATACCAATTCATGTGAACAAATAACAGAATATTCACTAAAAGGACTGTTTAATAAAAGAGTACAAAAATTCTAATACAAATAAAGATTAATGATATAACAACTAGTAGTAGCAATTATTCAGTTTGAAGCACAAGACAAACAACAAACGACAATGAAAAAGATCATTTGTATTTATTTACTCTGATATTAAGGCATAACTTTAGAGGAGCAAATTCTTATAAAGTAAGAGTAATCCAATATTACTGGTACTGGTTTTAGACACTTCACAAGAAAAGTTTGGAAGAGATTTTGTTCTCAGCAAGAATGATGCACTTTTTATATATAAGGCTCAATTCTAACTTCACTGCTTTAAATGCAATCATTATCTCAATTAGTTTTAGAAAAAACTTCACATATAATAAAGGTCAACATACAAAAAAAAAAATAGAAGGGCGACAAAATCATACCATAACATTGTTTAATTAAATTAAAACTTCAGAACATAACAAAAAAATTATTCCACTATTTTTGCTCTAATTGATGCCCATTTTTTAGAACAAAATGATCTATTACCAATCTTAGTGAGTATTGCATGGTACTACGGGATACTCAATGGGAACACACTCTTTTCCTTTGAAGGTGGTTATGTAGCAAGAATATCTGGAGATAGAACACATGTATGACAAAATCGAAAATCTTCCTTGGAAAACATAGATGGGCATCCTAATCTCTTTGGAACTCTAGGTACTATTTGAATGTGGTCATGGAATAAGAACAATCATCTCCCAGCACAAGACTTATCAATACATACAGTTGTAGAACAAAATTTTCCAGTATTCCGTTTTAGATCAAGATGATATGAGCTCTTTTAATAACCAGAGGTTACAGAACATAACATGCAACCATCGCTTGCGTCATATTGCAAAAGTTAGTACGCTATGTATTTCTTCTATAACAAGTTGTGATGTTAATTGAACATTTATTTAAAAATTCCACATAATGGCATTCATTGTCAAAAAAAATTTTTTGGTATTATAGTTTTAAGAATTATTTGCTTCTTGATTTTGATATGATTTTCGTTATCTATTAAGATGCATTCACCCTGTTGTCATCCCACCCTTTGTTTTTTGTAATATATTAAAGAATTGATATCTACTAATCTTACAGTTTACTCTGCTTTTCAATATATTGGCCAAATTTTCGCCTTTTTAATAGTTTTTTAACAGCCAAAAAGGGTGTTTTTAGTTTTCCTACTACCGATATCATGGAGTGGGCGTTTTGTACCTAATTAAAACGAGATCAATGAAAATAACTACCTTTAGTAAGCCCAAAAGTTACTTATTTACGAAATTTTTTTATTTTCTAAATGTGCTATTTAAGTGACTATAGTGTGTTGTGTTAACACTGTCAGAGTGATGATGCAATATTGTTTTAATACAGAACTTGGTTTGTGTGTAGTAAACAAGGCAAATAAATATAAAATTGTTTGTCGAGTAATTAGGGCTAGTTATTGATGAATAATGACTCCTCACATATTACTTTGTAGGTAAATAGTGTTTCCTGAGAAAATTGAAAACTACATTGCATTATGAAAAGGAGAGGCAAAGCACTAAAACCTACAATCCTTTCAAAAATGTTTATAGCTAAACAGGGACTAAAAATCTTAAAGCATCATCTATAGTATATCGTCAACAAGAAAAATTTAAATATGTCATACTGTTTTTAAACCGCGGCTAGCCCAAAATCTCTAAAATGAATAATAATGAGACGGTTCATCTGATGAACTATCTCATGGTATGACCATTACCTTAAATCTAGCAGCACGGAAGAAAAAATAGATAATCATTTAATTTTTTATATAATATCACCTCAATTGTCTTAACAACGGAAGAATTCTTTGACCAGCATCTTATCACTCAAAAGAGTTACCTATTTTTTACATTACAAGCGTTTCTGTCAAATCAATATTAAAAAAAGAAAAATCAATCAAATGCTTTCACACTTGCAGAAATCAGAAATGCAATTTTATTTATGCTTTACTTATTATCCTACCCATCTAATAGTCACGTTATCTACAGATAAGAGCAAGGTGACAAAATAAAATTCAAATTAGAACTACTACTGTCACCTTGTCCTCTTTGCCATTTTGTGTAAAAAGTGCAATATGAAACACATCTGGTTATGTTACGCCTAGCTTTCTATGTAAAGGTATATAAGGGAGATGTGGATATACTAGCACAATGTTACAATGGCGCAGAGATGCATGCTATACCATTGTACCATCAGTAAGTTAGTCGTTTCAAAATTTGATTTTTTTTTATAATTCTCATAACAAAAGTATAGAACGAATGAAAAGATCTTTCTTCCAGAAATCAGCAGCCATTTTCAAATCCTTTCTTCCTGCTTTAAGAAAATACATTTTGAAGAGAAATCATGTTGGTAACATCATAATACCTAATCGTTACGATTGATGATCTATCGAAACTGTATTGAGGCGTGCACTCTTGAAAACAATAAGCAGCTTCTGGTAGACACCCATCTGGCCACTAAACGCGAACGTCTTAAGTTAGGAAGACTTTTTAGACTGACTAGAATAAGTAGTAGAACCCGCAGATTCATATCAACCTCCTACGAGCAAAGTAATGTCTATAAAAATCAAAACATCTTGGATAAAAAGATAGTTTTGTGTTGACCTTTTACAAACTAACCGCAAAGACTTAGTGGTTTTTAGAAACTTATTAGGTGAAATTTTATTTCCAAGATTATAATACTTGGAAAAGGGGGGTTAAATCTCATACGCTTCAGTTTACAGATTGGGTTATTTTTTAAGCAGATGATCATCTGTTGCATTTAAATTTTTTTCTTCGTTTCATATTTGTGAAGTTTTAAATAAAAGTAGCATCAATTTTATTTTTATTTTTTTAGTTAAAAAAGTAATTTTTTGCTCTAAACATATTTCACCGTGCCTTTATGTAGTATCTAAACCTAAAATCTAAAAATTAAGTGACACTTTGTCACTTAATTTTTAGATTTTCTTTTGAAGATGTCCGCCGCGTTGTGGACGAAACGTCAAAAGTTTCTGAACTCCGACCACGGCCTTATAACCCGAGAACCAACCACACGATGCACCATAACACCGGCCGTAAAAGCTTTCGCATCTATTTGATACGCCTCTATGGAGAGGAGACAACTCCAGGTCTTACTCAAGAAATTCCAGTTACTGTCCAGCCTTGCGTTCTTATTGCGTTGTCGATATCAAAAG
Organism: Sinelater perroti; assembly: GCA_036346155.1. NCBI lineage: Eukaryota > Metazoa > Arthropoda > Insecta > Coleoptera > Elateridae > Sinelater > Sinelater perroti. The sequence continues at coordinate 779,099 of JARFIY010000051.1, read as the reverse complement.
GTAGTTCTAAAGTATTTACAGATCAAACACCACCTACCTATGCACTCCTCAAGCCCAACGAATTTATCAAAAAGCGGAAGCTGCTTTAGTCATAGAACAAGTGCACACTGCTAGAAAAACCCTCGCTCTGTGTTCACTAGTACTGATGCAAGTCCATGTCAGCTTGACTAGCAGAATCCATAAAGATGACTGGGATACTGTAGACCGCATCACTTTCCATTCTGCGGAGAACACGCAGCGGCCGCCATCGTTAAACAATCTTCTAAGTTTACAGAAGAATAGCAGTGATCTCAGCAAAGGTGAAAAGTTTGCCGTAGCACCTAAATCCAAATTCTAACAGACGAAGCAGAGGAAGTACGAGTCGAGACTTCACGCATCCTGCACCTGCTCCGCGTGAACTCAAAAATGATGACACCATGATTGTTTTACCAGCAGATTAAAGTAATGCCACCGTTGTACTAGCACAGGAGGACTACAAGAAGATGACCGAACTGCTCGATGCGAACACTTACACAGTGCTCAAACGCGATCCCACATTGCGGAAACTGATAAAAAAGAGTTCTTCTCTGGATGACAGCATCAAAAAGAGACTAATAAAATCAGAAGCGCTGCTCCCAAGAATATACGGGCTCCCCCAAAAAAAACCCACGCGTACGAACAGATATCTTCATAAGTAGTCGAATCACTACCTAAGTCAAAAAAGAATGGTTGTGAAAACATTGCTAGATCGTGGACAACGTATATGCCAACCGCAGCTTTTGTATAATTAATTAAAACATTTGGTACAAGCCTTACAAACTTACAAGGCTACGGTAGGCAAAGAACTTTTTACCTTATATCAACAGGGTTATGGACCAGATAAAAAAATTCTTAATAAACAAGGTGGAAACCATCTATACTACCACCACCAAGATACGAAATTTGCTTAAACTAGCCAAAGATACAAGAAATCCACAGGATATACCAGGGGTATACTGTATACCTTGCTCATGTGAGCAAGTCTGCATTGGGATTACGGGCCGTACGATTACCACCAGAATAAAGAAACACAAACGTCACCTACACCTCAATCAACCCGATAAATCAGTAGTTGCTGAACATGCTTTGGAAAATCCTAACCAGGAGATATAATTTAAGCAAACACAAGTTTTATTCAACTTTAGAAATGACTACCCGAGATTACACAGAGAGGCGATGGAAATTTATAAATATAAAAATAATTTTAACAGGGACGACGGATTCAATCTACCTAGGTCTTGGTTTATCGCTCTTAAGGGGCAAAAAAAACAGACCGCGATACGGCGAAATAGCGAGTGACGTCAGAGAATGCTAAAATATTACCTCCAATGATTCGATTGACGTCAGCAGCTAGTCTGATCACGTTATCTACCATTCCGGTGACATCAACAACGCCCCCCCACCATCCCTACCACACTCGCACGAGTATAAAAGCGAAAACACACGGGACAGACTTAATTTTTAGATTTTCTTCAGTTGTGGACGAAACGAAAAGTTTCCGAACTCCGACCACACGATGCACCCTTTAAGTTAAATAATTTATGAAAAACAGAAACTTAACTGCAACTGTTTTAAAGAAAACTGAGCAAGAGTTTTTTCTAACTCAGAAACGCCACAGAAAAAAAATTGAGCACTCGTTCTCCAAGTACAAAGTTCAATCTATAAAGATGACAACTAAAATGAATTGTGCCAGCTTGCCTTTTAATTATTTATTATTGATTATTCCTAATACGTGGAAATAAAAACCAACTGCAAAGATTTTCCGAAAAAGTTCCCAAATAAAAATCCAAAATTAACTTTAAGGTTGCTAAAAAGAATCAGCTTGTTAAGGATGACAAACTCCAATACATAAATGTTGAGAAGTTTTATGATAATTTATTTTAGTCTCTTAAAGTCTTCTGATAAGACAAGAAAGATTCTGGTTCAAAAAAAGAGAAGTCAGAGCAGCAATATCACAAGAAATGTTACGTTTTTCCTCATGTCAACTTGAAGAACCTTATAAAAGCACCATTGATTTTGATTGATGGTTTTAATCCTTCAGCGTAAATAAACACAGACTCTTTTGAAATATCCTTGAAGCATTTCAAACACAAAGAATTCTTTTGGAAATCTTGCGATTTTAATCATAGAAAACCCTTAATCTTTTTACCATTTAATTAAACTTAAAAAAATGTTTCATTCTTTACAGCAGCAAGCTTTGTATATATTCCTCTCTAAAGTCACACTATAACTTAATGATTGACAGCTTGATGAGTTTCAAGTCAGAAAAACTGTTGCTAATTAAAATATACCAGAATTGGTTAGCGCCCTATGGTTATAGTCATTTAACTCCAAGACTGTCCAAGTTGAAGAAAGCTTCCTTTGTTCTGCTGTGTTTGACCAATCGCTGACTTCTTCACACACAATATGAAATGACTTCAGTCTCCTAAATAAACTTTAGATACGCCAAGCTTCCTATAGGAAATATTGTTCCTACAATTTCACAAAATTCATACTGATAAAAAGAAAAATAAAAAACAACCAACCACCCAAAATCTTCAGTCAGCTTTATTAAAAAAAAATCCTTTAAAAATTCCCAATGTTATGTAAATTAAAAAAAAAATGAAGGCATCCAACTACAAATAAGGCAGCCACGAAACAATAGTCGTATCCGAATCTAAATGCAAAGCCAAGTTACGAAAGGTTTCTTCTGAGTTTCTTACTATTCAAGAAAATTAATCGTTTTAATTTTGTCATCATTGTACTAACTAAAATTTGCCCACAATAAAGCAATTTTAGAATGCCCAAACCTTATTCCAGATGACGATCTATACATCTGTGCTCTCATTACACTTACGACTAATTTGTAATATTAAAAAAAATCTAGCATCTTTTTTTAAATAATAATAGAAACATTTCCATGTCTCTTAACTCATCTAAATCTATCATGAATTACATTAAATATAATCTATAATCAATAGTAAAATTAATTATTTGTATTGTTCAAATAAGTAACTTTGAAGTTGGTGATTAAGAATGACGATATAATGTTGGAAGATGACTATTATTTAAATTGTAATTTTGTAATTGCGCTGCTGGAATTCTTTCAATATCAATTATTGCTTGCAAGTTATACTACAAATACATAAAGTGATTGTAAAAAAATTAATTGCACATTTGTAGCATGTAAGATTGGAATTAAAACATTTTTTTACATTCAGGGATTATCAAAAATGGTACATGCGACATTAACATGGTACTGTAACACACAGCAAAGTTTATATAATTAAATCAAGGTTAATTCGCTTTATAATGAAAGTCATTCTTTCATTAAATGTTGCTGATAAAATAATGATCGCGATTTGCATTAAAAACTAGCTGTTGAACCAACTTGTATGCTGATACAATGTCAATTATACAGCGCAAAGTTGCCATAGTTTGAATAACCAGTCGTACCTACAAGCAAAATAATTTCATTTAAGAGCTCATTGTTATAAGCAATATTTAAAATTATTATACTTCAAAAGTGTTAACTTTTCTCGTTCAGTTTAAATAGCAATAATAATCTAGGCTTCGTACCCCATGAGAGATTAAGATTTCCAAATTTTTTCAGCTGATCATCATGCACCATCTTTGATGGAAAGCAATGTGGCAACCAATGTCTTGAACAACCACATTATTAGCCCGTGTTCAAAATGAATGCAGGTTCTCAATTATTTTTAATGAATGAGTGGACCAGTTGCTAGGCATTTGTTCACAGTACAGTCAAGCACCTTGATTGCTGGTCCACCAACAAGCTACTAATATCAATAATGGATAAGGGGTGTTGTACCTAGATGCCAATACAATTACCATGTTTGGTATCTCAATAGTATTTAGGATTGCAATAAGCAAAATATTTAAATATTAATTCAAAATACATGTCCCATACAGGTACAGCCGCTCACATCATAACAAAAATACTAGCATGCGCTTAAATTACAGAAAATGTCAAGAACTGAAATTTAAAAAAATATGCTAATATATCCACATCGCTATAGATCTATAGTCCAAGTAATTAAGGGTAGTCAATTATTTGAAACACAAATTTAAATTTTAAATAGGCTCCTTAATAAACAAATTCAGATTAAATTAAGTTTTAAATATATGCTGTATGTCAATAACAACCAAACAATAGAAAATTTAAACATTTCTTAAATGAGTTAATTCAATATTAATGGGTTTTACAATCTGTAATATTGTGATTTTTTTCTGTTTATTTTGTGGCAGCACCAATATACAAGGTTGAAATAAACAATAGACTATAAAATATTAATGGCTGTTACAATGCACAATGTACTATTAAGCTATAATGTAAGGCATTGTTCTACTAAAAAATATTTTTCAAAAATAAAAAGCAACTGTTAACTATTAATTACCACCTTTTTCTTCCTGTGTTCCTTCATTTTAAAGTTAACTGTACATTTTAATTTAAATCAATTTTGTGCTACTAGTAACTAAATTTTTTGAAGTCATTTTTTCACTTTTTTTACATTGAGGAGCTAAGATACAACTACAACGCAAGAAGAAACACCAACATGTGGAAGCCTTTCAACTATTTCTATTGGTGGGAGCCTGTGCCTTGCACGTTTTATTTCCCTATTAAGCAAAAAATCAATAAACAAGCAAACGTAACGCTCTGCTTGCAAAATATATTAACCTCCTTCATGGTCGTTGCTTTTTATTAAACATGATTGTGTTCAATATTGAAATAAATATGTTGATTAAAATATGTTTAAAAAAATTAAGTTTATATTTCTAAGTAGCATTGTGTTTCTTGTTCATTATAAATAAAACAAAACCGTAAAAACAGCAAAGCTACTCCTCAAAATCCCGCTCGAAGGCTTATTACGAAAGGTTGAGATAATTACGCATTTTAGGTTACGTGGCCACCATATTTGAATCGTGACCAAGCGCGCCAACTCGTCGCGTGTGACGTCAACCAATAGGCGGCCGCCGTTTCTACCCGTGGCTCATATACCGCCAAATTCAAAACGGCTGCATTTAAAACGACCGCCCGCTTTTTTATCCCCCAAAAAACAATTTGCTGGACGAAAAGAAAGCAATTCAATACCGCAAAAACAAATGTGTTAAAATAAAAATAAACTTAATCTAATTTGTCTCATCACATTAAGCAGAGCACATTAAAAATCGAATGGCAGGATGTCCTAAAAAATGCCGAGTTCGTAATTTATTATTTTAATAAAAAATAAAATTAGTATTTTAATGATCGTTGCTGTTACAATAAGCCGTTGGTCCAAGTTTTGCTTCAGTCCAACTTCCACTTTGAATCTAAAGTTGGGCAGAATTCTGAGCTAGACGTTTTTCATACACAGATTCCGTTTTCACAACAGACATTTGCTATACTATGACGTCGAATGACAGAACATTTTGACAGACACACTGATATATACATACAACCAATGGAGTTTTAGAAATGGTCACTATCAATACCAACTCTTTCTACACTAGCACTTTTTGATTTGGTATGAATTGAAATGGATAAAGGCAGTAGTTAAATGTCTCAAACACTGTCATTTCCAGAATTCAGCTTTTATTTCACTTAGAAGTACTAAAAATTAGGTTTTACATATGTAATCATTTAAATAGTTATAATTATCCTAAGTACTCTATTACATAATAATCACCATCATTAAAATATTCTCTTAATGTTCAAAATATTTTAATTGTATAATGAAATTACGAGAAGAGGGTTTAAAGGTAATAAGTAATTACACACATTTATATCAAAAGATATCTATATAATTATTATATACACCATTTTTACATTAATTACAAAGGTAGGCCTAACATTTCATGACAGTGATGTACACAGCCACCTTTAAAATAAAATTTGTCCAATACAAACAAATCAAAAAATATAAAAGGTTTGGTTAAGGAAATGCTGCATTCATAAAATTTGAAAAATTATTGAGAAGGTACGCATGGGAATAAATTTAATAAAACATCATAAATTAAGCTAGAAGTTCTCAATAGCTTTCCAAATTGGACTTTAGACACGCATTAACACATTCATTCTAAACACTTGAAATGTCTTTGCAAATGTCTACTGTTGTCGACGATCATATTCGCGACGATAATCTCTTTCAGGAGGTCGCCACTCTCCTGGAGAGTACCTGTCTCTTGGAAAAGGTTGATCATTTGGTGAATACATTGCAGAAGTTGGACCAAAACTTGGACCATAGTGACTGTTGTATAAACTCCTAGGATTTATGGGTGGTATTGGATCACGACCACTCCTTGGATACTGTCGCCAATCCTCTTTAAGTGATGGTAGTCTTTATGGGACACACAAATAATCAACAGAATTCACTTTCAATACATCTTCTTCTCAACATCACATCAATTCACCGACTATATATCATAAAAAAGAACGTACCGTTTATCTCCTCTAGGATGATCCCTTTCACGATGGTATCCCGTTGCCCTTTGGTAATCGAAACGATCCCTCTTATGGTCCATCGGAAATCTATCACGAGGTTGAGCATTGCTCCATCGGTCATGGTCGGGGTGAGGTAATCGGTCAAACTGTTCATGTCCCCAAAAACTTGGCCTTTGACTTGCGCACATCTTTTTGTTCCTATTTGAATATTTGGACCACTCATAGCCATCATCCGGTAATTCTTCTCTACTTTTTCTACTGCGATCTTTTTCAGCACGATCCTTCTTTTCTCTCCTAAAAAATATGAAGTTCAAAAAATGATGATTAAACTCCCAAAACGTTTTACTTTTCTGAGTGATGTTTTTTTGTTTCCTTCTCCACCTCACGTTCAGATTCTTCTTCATGACGTCTCTTGTTTGTATCTCTTTCTTCTTTTATTTCGTTCCTATCTTTCTCTTTGCTAGAACTGCTCGTTTGTTTATCCTGCTAAAAAGCACAAAATGCATAAAAAAATTAAAACTAACAATAAATAGTACATACCTCTTCTTTCTTTTTTTCAGTTTTCTCAGATTTTTTACACGCCCTTTTATACAATTTATACAACTTCTTCGCATCAAATTCTGTAAACTTGGACACAAAGTACCATAGATTACTGAAAAATTAAATATCATTAGAATTTAATTTCAATAGTAAATTTCTTACCTTCTCCATTCTTTAATTATGTCAGGATCGGTGTATTCACTAAGACAACTGTTAATTTGTTCACCAATTTGTAACAAGCATAATCTAGTATGATTCACTTGTTCACTTTCTGACAAAGACTGATCAGGATTATCTAAAGCTTTTAATGCTTTCTTAACAGGCCTCATCTTTTCTTTGCACTAAAAAATTGTAATTAGAATATTTAAAAAATAAATAAATAATAAACATACCTCATTAAATATGGATGGATCCAAATCGCCTAATACATCCAAAGCTCGAGGTTCATTATTTGCCGTAAAATGCATAGGCCCAGCATTTTTCTTCTCTTTCTTTGATTTCTTCTTTTCTTTTTTATCCGGTTTAGGAATACTGACAGTTTCTTCAACTTCTTCTTTCTTTGTTGTCTTTTTAGTTACCACAGATTGAGTATTATTTGTATGAGACACTTCATCATTGGAACTAATATCATCATTGTCAATTATTTCTTTCGTGAGAGCTTTCGATTCCTTTGCTTTTCTTTGACGTTTAGGTTTGCAAATGCCCTTTTTCATATCTAATTGTTTTTTAAGTATCTTGAGTAAATATTCTGCTCTTTGTTGCAAGTGTTTTTGTTGAGGTTTCTTGTCATCATTTGATAATATTTTGTCACTAATACCTAAAAATAAAAATAAATAAATTAAATGCAAACTAGGAAAATTTCAAATTTTACCTAACGAAGGATCCATTTTTATTTGTTCCCACGATCCCATTCCATACTGATAAATACCCTGAAGAAGCCTGGAATCATCCGTTGCATCCCAGTCAACATCAAAATGTGCTGGTTTTGTTCTAGCATCAAGTACCCATTTAGATCTTTCTTCCGGATTATCAGGCAAAACTTCATCTAGAGGTTCTAGTTCTTCTTCACATGCCATCATTGTTTTGGCATTAACAGAAACGCCACCTAATTTAAAAGAAGGTCCCCGTATACGTTTACGTCCTCTGGTAGAGCCATCTTCATTAGTTTCGTTATTTTCTTTTGTATGCTCTCCCATGTAGGCTCTGCATCTTTCATGAAGAAGTTCTCCTAATTTCTTCAATTCTGCCAAAGGTTTTTCTTGCAACTCCGCATCACAGGCAACAGCTTCTAATCGCTTCAAAGGATTACTAAATTTCTTGTAGCTTTTAACAAATCTTCGGATTTCAACATCAGTGAAGTTCTTGATGCGTTCCCTGTTGGCAAGAGGTGGTCTGCCGCGCTTCCTAGGTCGCTCTTCATCGCTTTCTTCACCTTCTCCTCCACTACTACCAGACTCTTCAGCTTGTTTACGCCTTTTCTTTCCCCTTCCACCTTCGCCGTCACTTTCAGATTGATTAATTTGCTGAAGGGTTTTTCGAGATCTTGGGGGTAGATACAAATCCTCCATTTCCTTATTTTTTTCTTCCTCTTCTACTTTTTTCCGAAGTTTCTCAGGTATGATTTCATCCCAATCTTTACTTTCTTCATCAGCTGTGGGAGCAGCAATAGGTGAAGGTTCTGCATCTTCATCAAAAGCAGCGAAACTTGCTACCTTAAAGGCTGATAATAATTCATCGCCCGCCATACTGGGGCCCTCATCTCTCGTTTCAGCCCTTTGTAAAATCTCATCAATGTCACACTAAAATAAAGAGTTAAATAGTTAATACGATTGAACTACCCACAAGACACCATGACCTACATTGGGCTCTTCATCTTTATCTTCCTCATCTTTAAATAATTCTTCAGCACCAAATTTTAATATGGCAGTAAGATCTTCCTTGTTAAATGGAGTATTGTTTGAAGATGCTTTTTTATCCAGAACTGTTCTTCCAGTGGTATCCATCCTCTGGATAACCAAATGATCTAATACCATTTTTTGTTTGGCTCTTTCGACAATTTCTTCTTCAACTGATCTGGCAGTGACCAATCTGTATATGTTAACTTGGTTTTTCTGCCCAATTCTATGAGCTCTTGCTTGGGCTTGCAAGTCATTTTGGGGATTCCAATCGGAGTCAAAGATAATTACTGTATCGGCTGTGGCCAAATTAATGCCTAGCCCACCAGCGCGAGTGGAGAGAAGAAAACAGAAATCTTGAGATCCTTCAGCATTGAAATGATCCAACGCTTGCTTCCGCAATTCTCCTTTAATGCCACCATCCAAACGTTGGAATGGAAAATGGCGTAGTTGTAAATATTCTCCTAAAATATCCAGCATTCTCACCATTTGTGAGAAGATGAGCACTCTGTGACCAGTTTCACGCAAACGAATTAATAATTTATCTAAGAGTACCAATTTTCCTGAACCCCTCAATAATTGCTATGCATAAAAAATTTTATATCAACATGCTGAAAAAATAAAATTGGTATAACACTAACCTGGAGATGATCAGAATGAGACATGTAATTTTCATATTCTGTAGGTTTTGTCAGCATAGAATGATTACAACACTTTTTTAGTTCAATGACTATATTGAGGAACGTGGTTGTAGAACCTTTAACACCCTTCCTTAGAGCGTTATAATTTTTTGTAAGAATCCATTTGTAGTACTGTTTTTGTATAGATGTCATTTCAACTCTTAAAATTTGTTCTACTTTTGCAGGTAATGATTTCTCTACATCTTTTTTAACCCTCCTCAAAATAAAGGGTTCCAATTGTCTATGTAACTTGCCATAACCTTTTTGCGCAGCATGCTCGTGATCTTTTTCAAATTCTTCCCAGCTATGAAACCTGTAAGATGCGACTTTAGAAGAACTGCTGCACAAAAGTACAAATAATTACTTATTAGGCATGATGAAATGTAGCAAAGCCCATAATTCTTTCAAGCTGTTCTGCAGAGGAGTGCCCGTTATTAACAGCCTGTGATTTGTGTCAAATTCCATTAAAGCTTTGTACAGCAGAGAATCATCATTCTTTAACCTAAAATAATAATTTAAAAAATCGCACATGAACATTTAATGCTCATTACCTATGTGCTTCATCTACTAGCAACACCGCCCAGCTTAAACTTCCCAGAAGTGCTTTATCTTTTAAAACAATTTCATAGGTAGTCAAAATTGCATTAAACTTCAGTCTTTTCGAGCTTTCGTAACACCACTCATACTGACGGATCTATGCGCAAACTCATAAGTATCACATTAAAAAATAAAAAGCTGACTTACAATATTCCTGGAGTTCACATCGCCCAAATAAGTAACAAAATTTAATTCAGGAGCCCATTGAGAAAATTCCCTTTGCCAAGAAGTCATGGTAGAGAGAGGAACAACACACAAAAACGGACCATACAGTTGATGGGTATGGAAGAGATAGTAGAGAAAGCAAATTGTCTGAATAAAAAATAGTTTCCGTTATAATCTAAAAAACCATCTCATACATATACGAATATGATCATTACCTGTATGGTTTTACCAAGTCCCATTTCATCTGCTAAAATAACAGAATTCTCTTTGGACCAAGAATGAATCATCCAGTTCAAACCGTGCATTTGATAATCTCGTAATACTAACGTCTAAAAATGAGCAGTTGTTTACAAATAATACCATTAAAGTATATAGAAGATGAACCTTATCGACGCCCATCATATAAGAAGGTTGTTCTTTAACTTCGTGAAATTTAGGGCGATATTTTAAAGCTTTACAATGTTTGGATGGTGTACGTTTAGATTCTTCCCTATCTTGAAATTCTTCTATTTTCTTTGGCCACTTCCTTTTTATCAGGCCAGAATCTTCCCATGTAGCATCTGCGTAAGGTAAACTTTCCCATTTGATATAGTAATCAATCCCACCATCCGGCTTATTGTATTTTGCTATCAATAATAAACAATACGTAATTACAAGAAACGCGATATTAATTTTACATACCAGTGATTCTTTCCACATTACTATAACTTTTTAGCAATTCCTGTTGAAGTTCCAACTGACACTCATAATATTCAATGTCTTCAGGAGTTGCATGCCTCCTCCACTGTTGTATTTCTTGCTCCCTTTTGATAAAATTTTCTAATTTTTTAAGCCCTTTGACTTTTTGTTCTTTTAAAGAATTTTCCGATTCCCAAGTATTGTGAATATGAGCCCAATCTTTCCATTTTATCAGGTACTGTATTTCTGTATTTTCATAATCATGCACGTCAACATCTGCGTTCGGATCGCCATTCTCTTCTACTGCGTATATCGTTGTTATATTTCCTGTAACTGTAATGCGCAAGACTTACCACCACGTCCTAATTTTATCTTAAAATATTACCTCCTTTTTTCCCTCTTCTCTGAGCTAATATGCGTTCTATGGTTTCCGACTTTTCTTCTGGAACTGTTTCTACAGGTTCAGTATATTCTACTTCCAGTAAATCTTCGGAATCAGTTTTTTCTTCTTCACTAGCTTCTTTGTAACTGACCGTATTGGCAGTTTTTCTTTTGGAAAGAGATCTTCGATTGTCGTCATCGCTGTCCACGCTCGAATCTTCCGAGCTGTAGCGCGTTCTAACATTGCTGCGTTTGGTCAACACGCGTTTGGCGCCTACGCGTTTACTGGGAGGAGGTTTTTCGCGTTCCACTTCCGAATCCGAAGAACTGTCGTCGTTGTATTTCCAGTTATCACTGCAATATGCATCGTTTAATTGTAACCCGCGCGCGGACAATTTCGGCGCTTGTATACCTTTTACTTTTCGACGGCTTTTGCTTTTCATTGGATTCATTTTCAGAAAACTGAAGCCGCTCAGGTTCTTTCCTGGATCTACCCGATCTCCTAATCCCGTACACATCGGGATTGTCATCCCACTAACAAATAAACACGATTACATACTGAATAATAACGCTACAGCACAGTCATACATCTTTGTTACTATTTGTACTACTTCGTTTCGATTTGGTATCTGGGGATGTATTTGAATGAGAGGTAGACGGACTGCTTGGCGAGGGCGACAACTTATCACCCCTTATGGACCCACCCGACCTTGAACTACTGGAGGACGATGAACTGGAATCACTGCCACCAAATGTTTCTCAAATATTGCGCTTATATTTAACTACATAAAGATTAATCACGTCACCATTGGATAATTGTTAAACACAAAAATACACGACTTTCGATTGTTTAATTAATCTGCATAAATCGGACTTGGAATTATTTTCATATATTTACATATCATTTATAAAGTTAAATATCCGAAACAGAAAATAACAAAAATTCATGTGAAGCATAACTGAGCCAAAGAGCTTTAAATTGGAGAATGCGCCGTTAATCTACTATGATAATCACTTTCTTCCAATACGCACCAATGAGTGCTATTGCATAAGATGTGGAACATTAAACATTTGCCCACACGTTAACACTCGATTTGTGGGTGAGCGCAAAATGGTTAACATAAAACAAAACAGGACTTACCTGTCAGATCCCGAATTGTTCGAAGACGAGTCACTCTTGCTTTCATTGTCAGACCCTGACCCGGAATTTTCAAATTCAGAAAGATCGCCCGTCTAGAAGAAATGCGCATTTAAAATAAAGCCTACTTAGTACATGAAAAATTGTGGAATAATGGCGTCCTTGGGCATCCTGAAAGTAGCATAAAACTGTTCTTATACAACCTGTGCACACAAATAATTACAGTAAAAAATTAGGTGCCTATAAAACATACGAGCAACTTGGCGAGGTTTGTGTTTATTCTTCAATTGATTGAGTGTGCGAATCTGCGACTAACATGTCAGGAATATTCTGCAAATGAGTTTGGTGGCAATAAAAAACAAAATACGTCATCAGTTGTTGGTACTGAAATACCTTTTAAGTAACTCATAATTTTAAAAAGAGACAAACAAGGCCTTGAGTCTCTAAGAGATAAATCGTGTATTCCCAGAAGTCATCTGCTTATCAGCAAATGACGTTCAAAAGCAAATTTTCAACTACTCGCAGCCATCATGATCTAGTGGGGGAATTTGTCTTGTGGTTGGCTTAAAGCGGAAGGAAATGACGTGCGCTTGCCAATTTCTTCGAGGGGAATAAATCGGCCATTTTAACGGGTTCCGGCTGAAGGTTGAAAATCGCTAATCTACTTAAAAAAGCTCAAGGTCAGACCAATTTATAAAAGACAGGCGATCCCTGAAATCTTAGTTTACACCTGGAAGAATTTAAATGTAATTTGCACTACCAAATAACTCCTTTTTGACGAGCTTCGTAGCTCAATTTTGAGAAGAAAATTGAACATGACGAGCCACTATGGAATCGACTTATTAAAATTCAGATAGTCCTGTTCACCATTGAAGGCAGAAGTCAGCAGATACTTGAATAAAAGGATACCGATACCGACCCATTTCAAAAAAAAAAAAATATATATATATATATATATATATATATATATAAAAGTGATAAAAGTACAATAAAATATATTGATTCAGGCAAGTACCTCAGTGACTGGATCGATTGAAGGCTGGAACCAGCAGAAATCACGCCATTTTCCAGGTTTGACTCTTAAATACGAGGATATTAGCCCATTAAAGAGACAAAAATGATATATAAATATAACAGTTTGCATCCAATAGAATTATAAGAAAACCGCATATAAAGTCACATCCCCACTGCCCGGAACTGAATCGATTAAAAGCGGAAATCGGCAGGAAGGGCGTCGTTTTCCAGATTTGCCACTTAAACATGGAGACCCTTTTAAAAAAATGATACAAACAGGACATCCGCTGTTTATGTTCAGTAAGATTAGAAGAAAATTGTACGTGATGAACTAGTGCCGAACAAATAATCTACTCATTCAAATAATCATTGCTCGCAATCAAATCAATTAAAGGCTAAAACCAACAGGAAGTGCATTAAGTGCAAGATTTCTCACCTAAATATGAATATATAAACCCATTCCAGAAACGAAGAGATAAATGATGATCGGACAATGAAGTGCGGTGTTCAACAAAAAAAGATAACCAATAGGAAGTGCGTCATTCTTCGACTTCCCACTTAAATGCGAGAATACCGAGCCATTCCAGAAATGAGGAAATAAACGGGACATCTAAAGATAAGGTTTGAGTTCAACAAGATTAGAAGAGAATTGCACATGATGAACAGCTATTGCACAATCTATTGATTTAGATAAGTACTGCTCGCGGTCGGGTCAAGTAGAGGTCGAAACCAAGACGCGCGTCGTTTTTGAAATACCGACCCTATCTAAAAACGAAGAGCCAGACAAGACATTTGAAGATAAGGTACATAATGAATTACTGTCGAACAATTAATCCACCGATCAATTGGAGAAACCAACAGGAGCACATCAAGTTTGAAATTTGCGACTTAAATACGATATACCGGCCCATTCTAGAAATGAGCAGACAAAAGACATCCGAAAATGAGCTTTCAAGTCCAACAGGTTTAGAAGAAAACTTAACTAATCAATTGATATACATTAAAAGCTGAAACTAATAGAAAGTGCATCACTTTTGAGATTTGATACTTAAATACCAGAATACAGACCAATCCTAGAAGAGAAGACAACTGAAACACCTGAAGATAAGGTTTCGAGTCCAACAGGATTAGAAAAGAAAACTAATCCGTTGATTCAATCAAGTACCGCTCGCGATTAGTTTAAGAGATTAAAACCAACAGAACACGCAATTTTTTAAGATCTCCCACTTAAATACCAAGATATCGTCCTATTCTAGAAACCAAAAAACCCCCTGAAGTCTGAAGATGATGTTTAGAGTCTAATAAGAAATGCGTAATTTTCTGCGACTCTCCACTCAAATACGAGGATGCCGACCCATGTCTCAAATGAGGAGTAAACCGAATCTACAAAAGTGCGTCATTTTTTTAAATCTCCCATTTAAATAGAAAGACACCGACCCAATCTAAAAAAGAAGAGACAAACGAGATCTGAAGATCAGGTTTCTACTTCGATAGGATTGGAAGACAGCAAGTGCGTTAAACATGGAGATACAGACCCGATCCAGAAATAAAGAAATAAATAAGATATCTGAAGATGAGGTTTTGATTCAGATAAGTGCCGCTTCGCAATCGGATCAATTAGAAGCTGAAACCAACAAAAAACGCGTCATTTTCCAATGAGAGAATGCCGACCCATTCTGGAAATTAGGAGATAAAAGATAAGGTTTTTAGCCCAACAGGATTCAAATAAGAATTGCATATGAATATATTAATTCGAGGAAGTAGGAACGTGCCACTTCTGAAAAGGAAAAACTCGGAAGCCCAATTATTCAATTATCTAGCAGAATTAGAGGGAAGTTATCTGATGAGCTGCCAAACAATCAACCAATTGAACATGTGCTGTCAAAAGCGGAATGAATTGAAAGCAGAACTCCGGTAGAGGGGCTTATTGTAGTCTATTAGAAAGGTGTAATTTTTCTTTACAATCCTAGGGACGTGGGCAAGATATATTTTTTTGTCTTTAATATCACTAGAAATCCTAACAAATTTCTTGGGCTTGCTCTTCCTTGAAACATCCTAAAAGTGGCATGGAAAATTAAAATCAGGAAAAATTGGTTGAATTTCATCTAAGGTTGGAGAAGATCATCAAAAACGAAATGCAGAAATTACAATGGTAACCACAGCTGTAATTCATATGGGCCACTAGCTGGCGACTAATTCAATTATATACCGTCCTTTCGGCTCATAGAATAGTACGCCAGACAAAAGTTTACTACAATGACAAATACTTTAATTACGCGACCGGAGTTCGGCGCGATTGCAACGCTATGTCATTTCTTATCGCGCTTTGTGATGACACCTTCGCCAGACACAAGTGACCCAATTTTGGGGATTCCTCCTGACCTAACAGAATGTTTTGACCACGATGCCGACTCATGATAAAATTCTTTTAGTAGTAAGCTTCTATTGGAATTGTATTTAAGTGAATAAAAGTATGGAAAATGAAGTTATTCTGTCTTCCAATACCACAAAGTTAAAAACAAATGAATATTTTTAAGAACAATTAGTATCAGGAATGAGAAAGTCTGAATTTACAAAAATTTTAATTATTTCTTATAAGTCCAAGATGTTTTAGCCAATTTGGATTTATGATAAAAAATCCTGAGTATTAAATGGGTAAATGTGCCATAAAATACTTGATATAAGAGGAATTAAATCATTATGAGGTGAATTATCACAATTTTGCTAATCAATTAAGTCCATCTCCGCTACCAATGTTATAATATTGGTCATAAGATCAGTAAGCTTACATATAACTTCAAATCCGATAGCTATAGTAGTGCGGAACAACTACGGCAACATACAATTCTGATGGTTCTCATTAAAAAAAAAAAAAACTAATGGGGGTTCCACAGCAATCAGCATAATATTGCCAAGATATTCAACTACCGGTAAACCAACCCACAAGCACAATTGGTGCCGAGTGGAAGGCACTCAGATACATGGGGTGCGATGCAAGTTTGACGAGTTTGGCCACCAAAAATGACCATCCTCTGTGCATGTTACATCAAGCAAACTGCAGGGCTGCAAGCAGAAAACTCCTGTAAACCAAACAAGAAGGCAGTGGCCTGCCATAGCCCCAAAAGCACGCTATTTCGGCAAAACGGCAATCACCCCCGCAGTCCTGGAGCTTCATCCCTGCAAAAAAAGTGGCCAAAAGGCGCATAAAACGGCAAATTCGGTCGGCGAGGGTTGCTGGGGCCTTCAGGCCGGCAGACGGCCGTTGCGCGGCCCGGCGGAGACGCCGCAGCCCCCGAAACGCGGGCCAGTTCGTGGTGCATCGCCTGAAGAGGTTATTCCTCTGAAAAGCTCCAACTTTGGCTCAAAATTGCTAAAATGGGTCCACCTCGAAAACCCGAAATTCGTGGCTCGGCGCCCGCAGCGGACTCTCTAGAATCCTCTCAGGCGAAGAAATCGCTGGAACTCACCTGGCTAGGGGGTGAAATCGGTGAAAAACCACTTGTAAACAATAAAATGCAACGTTAAAGTGGAGAATATGTTTCGGGATATGCAGCCACGCCCTTGGGCTCCCGCTAGCGCAGCACCTGCAGAAAGGCTAGGCGGACAATAAAAACGCCGTATATCAAGCCAGAACCGCTTAAATCAACCCCTAAATCGGAATCCTTACCTCTGGCATCCTGCTTCTGGTTCAGATAGGATTTCTTGGAGTGGCTACGTAAAATCGGTTATATAATAGATCCAAGCGCTCGCGAAAACACCGAGGCAGTCTTTCATGCCGCTAATTTTACCATATTCTGTTTAATAAACTATTGATTTTAAGATTCTACACATTGCTACACGCAACTATAAACGACTGACGCCATTTTGAACAGACCGACCAAGAATTTATCTCTCGCGGGGTCTGAACGAGCGAGTTTTGGGTATTCGCGCGGAAAAAGTCGCAACTGCAGGCGCAGGTTAGTTCATCACCACTCTCGGCCTGATAAGGTTACGTTAACACGCACTGTTTGCACTGCAGACGCTGTAAGTGTGCTTCGCAGCCATTTTGGCTTTCTTTCTGAATCGACAGCGTTTTACCGTCAGTCGAGGTCACTAAGAGTAGGTAATTCCAAGGGGAGAGGGGGCGAGATGAATAACGTGACAACGCATGACGTCAGCGGGGCAACCTAATGCCAGCGCCATACGGCTCACTTTCGCGCTGCGGCCGGCCGCATAGAGAGAGACGCCGACGTCCAATCGCAGCGCGCACTGGCACGACCATTCCGTTTCCGGGCATCGGATCGAAATTTGAAAATTTTAAACTGCAGCATGTAAAAATAATAATCGATTATATTTAAGCGATAAATACATACTACAACGGCACATGAAATCACAATTTATTACATCGAATTTGGTTTTTCGAGTTCGAACGCTAACGTTTCCTTAACGTCCAACATATAATGCACATATGAGGAAAATTTTCCGTTCGTCGTCAATACAAGCACCACATAACAGCCGCCATTTACATATGCAACAAGATCAGCCTTCAAATCCGAAGTTTTTTGCCCAAATTAAACGACAAAAATTTAAGTAATTCTTAAAAAAAAACAAAGGACTCAGTAGCACACTGAATTTAATTATTATAATTACCATAAAAAAATCGGAAAAATTAAACGTAATAGGAGTTATTTTATTACTGAAGTCATAGAACATAGGTCTCTGTTCAACATCTATATTTATCCCAAACATCTTTCTTGGGCTGAAGGAACTGAGACCAAGAGACATGACATTAAACAAAGACCTTTTTTGATGATAGTTAAGGACCATATACAACACCATAGCCTCTACACAACCTTGCTAAACGACTAAAACGTGAAGAAAGATCGGAACCACTTTCACTTCCTCTATACTGTTCAAAGTTGCAACTAAAATATTTTTTTAATTAAAACTCTTTATAGTGGAGATATACCCAGAACAGGAAATCCTTTTCCGACTAGACTTGTTGGACGATTAAAATGTAGAAAATAATTTTGAACAAATTTCAATTGTTTTCTTTATTATCTATAAATGGAATATATTACTCAAATTTCAAACCATATAAGCCAAAATAGCAGTTGGGGAAAACTGTTTTGGTAATCTTCAGCACATGATAACAAGTACCAACTAAACATATTTCTTGGCCTAAAGGAACTAAAACCAAGAGACATAACATCAGACAAAGACCTTTTTTCATAATAGTTACAGACCATACACGACACCATAGACTACACAATCTTGCTAAACGACTAAAGTGTGAAGAAAGATTGGGATCATTTTTCACTGCATCCATACTGTTCATAGTTGCAATAAAAAATTTTTTAGTTATGACTTAATAGTAGAGGTATATTGAGAACACGAAATCTTTTACCGACTAGACTCAGACGTACACAGTTTTATTGGACTATTAAAATGCGGAAAAAGATTTTCATTGAGTTCTAATTGTTTTTTTTTCTATTATCCAGAAATGGAATGACTCAAATTTCAAACCATATAGGCCAAAATAGCATTCGGAAAAAATTGTTTTGGTTAAGGTTTCAGCATATAACAACAAATACTAAACATCTTCCTCGACCTAAAAGGAATAAAACCAAGAAACATTATACTGGACAAAAAGAACACGCCATGAAAATCTTTACAAAACACTGCTAAACAACTAATATATGAAGAAATATTCACAGTTGCAACTAAATCTTTTTTTTCTGGTTAAGACTTGATGTTCGAGGTATATTGAGAACAGGAAAACTTTTTCCGACTAGACTTAGACATATAGTTTTGTTGGGCGATTAAAACGTGGAAAATGATTTTGAATGTGTTTAATTTTTTTTATCTAGAAGTGGATTATATGACTCAAAGCTTCAGCAGATAAAAACAAGTACTAAACATCTTTCTCAGACTAAAGGGATCAAAACCAACAGACACAGTATTGAGCAAATGACTTTTTTCATGATCATACAAAGTCTCTACGTAATGTTACTGAACGACTAAAATTGGCATAATTTGTCACTGCCTCCGTGCAATTCAAAGTTGCAGCTAAAAAATTTGTTGTCGACTCTTAATAGTAGAGGTATATTGGGAACAAGCAATTTTATCGGACGGCTAAAATGTAGAAAATGATCGTAAAGAGAGATTGGGATCATTTATTACTGCCTCCATACTGTTCGTAATTGCAACTAAAATAATTTTTTAGTTTAAACTCTTAATAGCAGAGATATATCGAGAACCAGAAATCTTTTTTTGACTAGATTCAGGCATACACATTTTTTTTGGACTATTAAAATGCAGAAAATAATTCTGAATGAGTTGCAATTGTTTTTTTATTACCTAGAAATGGAATATGTGACTCAAATTTCAAACGTTATGGGTCCAAAATAGCATTCAGAAAAGAATGTTTATGGTTAAACCTTCAGCGCGTAATATCATATACTAAACGCCTTTCCCAGACTGAAGAGGTCAAAACCAAGAGACATAGTATCAAATAAAGGACTTCTTCATAATGATTTTAAACCATACGCAACACCATGGCCTTTACGCAACCTAGCTAAACGATTAAATGCGAATAAAGATTGGATCATTTTCATTGTCTTCATAGTTAACAGTTGCAACTAAAAAAATTTTTTTTGGTTAAGACTCTTAATAGTAGAAGTATATCGAGAATAGAAAATCTTTTTCTGATTACAGCCAGACATACACAATTTTGTTGGACTGTTGTAATATAAAAATGATTTTGAATAAGTTTCATTTTTTTATTATCTATAAGTGGAATATATGACACATTTCAAACTGTATAAACCAAAATAGCATTCAGGAAAAATGTTTATGATTAAAGCTTCAATAGATAATAACAAGTACTAAACATCTTTCTTGAACTGGAGGAGCCCAAAGCAAGAGACATAATATCAAACAAAGAACTTTTTTCATGATTTCGGACCGTACACGATACCATGGCCTCTACACATCCTTGCCAAATAATTAAAGTGTGAAGAAAGATTGGTATCATTTTTTACTGCCCCTATACTGTTCATCGTTGCAACTATTTTTTTTATTCTTAAGACTCTTAATAGTAGAGGTATATCGAGAACGGGAAATCTCTTTCCGACTAGACTGAAATGTACGTTGTCGTTGGACAATTAAAATGTAGAAAACGCACGTGGTTGAAGGTTGCAGGTAAAAAACGTATTTTGGTAAAGGTTTTAATAGTAGTAATACAGTGGGAACACGAAATCTTTTTTCAAACGGGCCCAGACATACATAATTTTGCTTGACGATGAAAATGGGGTTTCATTTTTTTTTATTACCCGGAGTGGAACGTATGACTAAAATTTTAAACAATACGGTTCAAAATAGCATTCAAAAAATCACTCTTTCCCATTTATTACAAAAAACAAACAAAAACAGTGAGTGTAGAATTGGCCACTACCTCTTTGGGTAGTACGAGATCCTCTGGGCTAGACGCAATACAGCTAATGCAAACAGAAAATACCTAGTGTCTGTTCAATGGGGACAAAAAAGATAAATATATCAGCTTCGATAATTGACCTTTTTATTGTGAAAAGAACAGGTCATTAAACCAAATTATAGAGATTTTCCAAGAAAATAAATCTGATTCCTTTAAAATCAACAAATGAGCTAGCACACCAATATACAATGAGAGATTAGAAGTCAGCGAAATGGGATGACTTAAGGATAAACGAAAAGAAGGCAAAACAGACAGAAAACGCATCAACTAATACTGAAAAAACGAAATAATACTGTGGAATGTGTTAGTATGCAATACTTAAAGCTGAAAATAAACAATATTAACAATACTTTTTAGTAAAAAAAAGGTATATGAAAATTAAAAAGGAATTAAAAAGGAAAATGCTGCATATATTCAACTAAAACGAATATATTAAACCCTTTGAGAATCCTATAACATCCTATGCTCGAAAGGGCATGAAGGATTAGACAAGAAGAGAATCTTATAAAAAGTGGAAATGCGGAAAGATACCCCTATAATTCAAATAAACAACAGACTATGACCAGAGTGTTTTATTATAGCTCTTATTTAACATCTATTCAGAAGATTTGTGGATAACGATGACCTCATCGTGTACAATTCACAGAGACTATATAAATGCTTTGAATTCCATAGATATATCACTTCTATAGTGACTCTACGAGATAAAATAATGAAGTCCATTAAAGAAAAGTTTACATCTTTTGATCTTATTATATAAAATTAGAAGTATCATCTTCTTCAGCTTGTTATATAAGTTAGAAGGACCAAGACATCAAGTTACATTTTGAGAACGTTCGACAATACTAAAATATCTATGAAGCTTTGAGGACCACCATTATCGCCAAGGTGTACTACATGATTGCTCAAAATCAAACAGTAGGCACAGTTTAAATATAATTACGACACACAAGCAAAAGCGATTTGAGATCTACAAGCGTACAATAAATGATTTCCTACTCCACAGAATAATAATATACAATAATAGAGAAAAAAGATCCAGAACTGGTGAAACCTCTATGTGAGAAATATATACGATATTGGAGTTTGACTGTAATTTAAAATCCAAGAAAAAATGGGAAATAAATTGAATCATAATAGATAAGGGTAACGAAAATAGAAGATAGAATATAAAATATAAGCTCCCCGAAATATAAATGGGCAAGACATGTTGGCATACATACTAAACTATTGAAAACAGTCGACAATATGGAGGTCATGAGGAGTATAGGACCACCACAGCAAAGGTAGTGCATCAAAGAACTAAATTCATATGAGGTAGCACAAAATCTACAAACTTAAATAAGAGAAGAAAATGTTGAATACAATACAAGTAAACAGACTTACACCATCATTTAAAAAAATCAATACAACTAAATATGAGCTTTTATCTTCATGATAGGAAATAAAGTATTTTCAAAGCAATACTTTACCATAACACTAGAAATGAAGATGAAATTATCAACTCCATGATGATCTGAAAACTGCCTATCCTTTAATCACAAAATTGGCTATCCTGATATATACATCATCCTGATAATAGACCAAAAAACAAAATCAAGATGGAAAAACCCATCATCATATTAACAAAATTACAAAACACCACCACCAACATTATGATTATAGTAATATTCAAATAGCAATTAGTTAGTGGATAAATCAACTATATAAACTTCTGTGTCAGCATAAATAGATAACATTTAAGTAAGAATGTGTAGCACAGAAATAATTAAAACAAAGTCGGACAGCAAAGTTTTGTTTTAATTTACAAATTTACATTTGAATCACAAAAGGACACTAATTTGTTTTTGCTGTTAATTGCATCAAATTTATTCGAAATGTTAATTAAATAACAAATGCAACGTGTTAATAGATCAAAGAGATAATATTACCAGAATAGTACTACAAAAAGGCGCTATTACACAACAATAGAAAGAATAAATTTGATAGATTTGGAGATTTTATAGTAATCTCCTGAAGTGAAGGAGAATAATAGAAGACAAAGCTAAACAGTAAAGATACAGTTAAATATAGTAAACCTATACCCAAGTACTGTAAACGACAACAAGTTTTTGGTGAGATTAAAGCAAGTATTTGGGAACCCGCCCATGATTAAAGACTACAACTTTAGTAGAGTACAAGACAATATGGTAAAAAGTATATCAATATTATATGCACTAATGTTTGGAGATTGCAATACAGCCTGTAGACAATCTTCCATGTTTGATTACTGAGAAGACTTGTAAAAACAAAAAGAATGAGAAATGCATACTCAAAACGCATGGAAGCGGTGTTTATGTAAATGAGCATTGCCATGTTATATGAAACAGCCATTAGCTTCTGCAAGAAAGTGGTATAAATACTATCAAGAAAATAAAAATTACACCTATTGGAGTGGTTGAAAGCAAAGAACAGCTTACTGTTCTTTTCCAAAATACTTTGTTAAAACCTAGACTAGAGCCATGTAGTCTTTACAGATAAAGCTTTAGGCGTAAAGCTTGAGCAAAACTTTGTTTAACGAATGGTGAAATATCCTGTAAAGTTCTATGTCTGGAATGCAAGAGGTTTTGGGAAGTTAACTTTAAGCGCTCTACTAACTGAAGAGCTTTGGTTTGGTTTTCACAATCCCGTCGAAAATATATGGGCTCTTGCGAATTCCAGTTATAAGGTATCATTTGCAAAAATCTGAAACTATCACATAAAGAGAAATTAGGTTTGATGTACGAGCCAGAAGCACAACCTTCCACTGTATAAAGTTACTGTTAACACATATTTATGATCAAGATTGTAACTTACAACTTATTTTTTATGGTATTCTTGGACACTAACAAGTAGACCAAAAAACTTTTAAGGTGAAATTTGGGTATTTATGGTTTTTACTTAAAATTGGATTTTGAGTTATGTGGTGCTCCAATTAACGACCATTCGGCGAACTTCCTACTTCATATATATATTCATTTAAAATTAACATGACGCAACGTTAGCTGTACAACTGAATCCAACAGCTTCTGATAAATAAGTATTTACAAAGGCATGCAAAGTAGGTTACAGCAAACAAAATATATTACTAGTGGTTTCCTTACTTCAAAATTGTACAAACTGTTTGTATTTTACGTATTGAGAAGTGTATTAACTAGCATTGTGACAAGCATAACTGTAAGACGTTCCTCAGGTTGAGGACGATTTCAATGGCTTTAACTCATTTATCATTGCAACTACTTGGAATTGTAAAATATCACCGTTTCGCCAACGTGCAATGATTGTTCCGAGATGCCGAGACCAATGTTTGACTTTGAAATTAATGAAAATACTGAATATACTCTCTTAAATGGACCATATCTTAATACTACTGACAAGAAATTACTTTACTATACAGTAAAGGTAGCAACTTGTTTCTCAATGTTCCAATTATGGTGACTTTTACTATATTTCTATCACTATGGTGTATTTAAATACTGTTAAAATCGTTATTTATAATATTAATACTACCTTTAATATAGTTTTCAATGCTAATACTTGAAGGGTGATAAATTGTGATAATTGAAGCAGTAATAAACTCTCTTCTATTAACCTAAACTTGTTAACATTAATTAAAATTCAATCCCTAATAATATTCTATAGGTGGTAACCAATGCTATTCTCTAATACCATAAATAAAATCAATAGAACTACATGCAATATCTAAAAATTTGTTCTCCAAATTATTTGTACTGTATATTAAAATAATTTTCAGAAGTAAAATTGATGCATAACCATGGTTTCGGCATCTTAAACATGAAAATTATTCTTTAACATAGAGATCGGAGTCTGTGAAACTATAGAATCATAAACGGGAAAATACTTTCCATACTTCTAAAGCAAACGGTTACATTGTACGTTTTAATTCTTAAAATATCCTATTTGTATAATATATTTATTGAACTTAAGCTTAAGCTTAAACAATTGTATTTTCGTTAGTTAAATAGAAAATGCAATGAAAGTTCTTTGGACCCACATGTTTGAAAGTTCACGGTACATTTTCAGGCAAGAAGTATGAAAAGTACTTGAAATTAAAAGTAAGATTGTCTCACTGATTTGTACGAAGCTTAACATGCTCGAGGAATTGGCGTCCGCAGAACCAGGGCACTTTCGGCTGATATAATGGGGAGAATGTTTTCACAGTGGAAGTTGATCAGATGGCTCACGCTGTGGAACATCCTATCCTTTGTTCGAACCTGAAAAGAAAACCAAATATAGTCTTCGATTCAGATGCAACGCATTTAATACATATAAGGCACATCATTAAAGGAAGTAAAGAGGTCTCCAAAAGATATGGGTAAATCAGAAATAATTTGAGTTATCAAATACTGCACATATGTTTGCTTGCAACTGATTTGGCAGTTGGTTGATACCACGCCGGTAAAAATCTTCCCCTTTTGCCGCGAACTACTCATCGATCCATTTTTTCACATCTTCGAACGAACCAAAGCACTGCTCACCAACTGCGTGGCCTATCGATGCAAACAAGTGGTAATCGGAAGGAGCCAAGTCTGGTGAGTAAGCCGCATGGGTAGCATTTCCCAGTTGAACACAGCAAAACAATACTAATGCAAACACTATTTCAATTTCACTCGTGCGCGTTGACTCTTGTTAGTAGCACAACAAAATGGTGATTTTTTAGAATATTTGGTATTTAAATTTGAAGTATTCGAATTATTTCATGTCATTAAATATTCGAATATTCAAGTAATTGAAATATTTTAAATTCGAATACTTAGAAGTCTAATGCAAATACATTTTTTCAAAAAAAAAAAAAATTTAAATGATTGTATCAATTTTCCAATACTTCAATTTTTAGTCTTCAAGCATTTGATATGAATCTTAGTCTTAGTATTAAATAGTAAAAAAACAAGTGGCGAATATTCTCCGCGAATACCCGAATACCTCAAATATTAATAATATTATTGGAATTAGGCGTTTTGTTTTTCAAAAAGTCGGTGAAAATCGCGATGAATTTTCAAAATTCAAGATTTATAGTAAAAATTACTTTTTGAAGTATTTGCATATACGAGGTATTTATTAGAGATATAGTTGGTATTCAAATACTATATTTAAATTCAAGAAATATGATACTTGGCCTAATATTTCAGTTCAATTGGCCTAAGTGTAAATGACCATTGAGTGGAAGAGTGTCATAAATCATTAAATACTAAAAGTGGGATTGGTACTAGAATAATCCGAATAATTCGAATATTCAAATAGAAGATTAAGAAGTGGAATGTGTTAAACAATCATTGCAATATGCCTACTAAGCGTTTCAAAAAAAAACCTAATAAAACTTGCCAATCATTTAGGCCATTACAGATTTATAATAATAATTCGAATATTTTGAATACCAATTCCAACTATTGGAATATTTCAATGACCACTCGAATGCCAAAATTCAAAAAAGTCACAAACCTATTAAAAACCCGGAAATATATTTTTTTAAGTATAGGAACTTGTTAAGGAGCAAATCCTAATTGGAGGAAAACAGGACAGTTCGAAGAGACGTATTCCTGCAGAATAGCTTCTAAATTGTTACCATTTAACTGTACCTCAAAACTAAATCCACCCAAGCAGAACCTACATATCGTAGAAATTTAAAAACTTCTTAATTGATGTTTCCAGATACTTCTCTTTGTAGATATTTTTACATTTTTATAACCATATACACTTTTGGAGATCAGTATCCATCTTTCAGCCATCATAGTCATCTTTTTTACAATTAAAAAACGCAAGCCTCATCGTTTATTAAGGCGCAATTAAAGTCTCTAATCGAGTTATGGTACATCTTTATACATTATTTTTATTAGTGGATCTAATTCGATCTCGTAAGTTTGAATTCCCTCTTCTAGATGTGGAAACTGGAGCAGTTCACTTTTGAGTGTATCTTGGATACAGACGTTGGGGTTTGCGGTAGGTAAACGGTGTCTTAACACTTCCAGTTAATTAATCTTACAATGGAGAGATGAAAAACGAGCTCCAACTTTTCCAAGCTTGTAAAGCAAAGCGAAAGAGAAAAGTAAAACGGCCTTTACCTGATGGAAATACGGTTTAGTTCACAATTACAAAAGAAATTATTCTGTTACCTTTATAACCCAGTTGCAATGCTACCCACAGGGCAATTGGTTCCGACTTCAACTGTCTTGATTTAATGGCGTATTCGGAGTTGCGCGTGTACCGACAGATTTCCAATTGATGCTATTTTTCTGCATTTTAATGATGAAAAAGTATAAAAGATGAGTAAAAACTCTGGAGAGAAAAAAGGAAAAAGATTATTAATCCATTGCAAAAGGGTATACATAGAACACCATGTTTTTTCAAGGAGGATACCTTTAAAAAACTTCAACGTTGAAAATCATAGTGACAAGTCCTCGAAAATCTAGTCAGTGAAAGTTTATGTAAAATTTAGTAAAGCAGAGAAAAACTTTTAAGCATTTGAAAGTTAAAAATTACACTGCATATCCAATTTAAAAACTTCTGCCTTTGATAAGATACGGCATATCCCACTGCCGATGGTCCAACTAATCCGGTTTTTTTGACCGGCAGAAGATTCCGAATAAAAACAGGCAATATGAAGTTATCAGGAAGGCAACTCCGAACAGGCGTCTCCCAATACGCCGTGGTATTACCGACTCTATTCGATCTTTATATCAGGGACATGTCCACCACAATATGCGGAGAACAACGATAATATCCAACTCGCTCAGGTCACATTTGGCGATTGCAAGAAGAGTCGACACTCTCGAGGATTCAGATTAATTTCGAGAAAATATCAGAGGCCCTGATCGCACGAAGGAAAAGGAAAGAGAACCTGAGTCCAATCACCATCTTTGGACAAATTAACCTGGAGTCGCTGTATTACCCGAGAAGCAAGCTATCCCCAGAGAACAAGCTGATGGCATACAAAGGTTATCAAACTTATGACAGACTCAGCACCTGTCTAAAGATACGCTGCTAAAACACATAAAAAAGCTCTAGGTGATATAACCGGACACTAACGAAGCAACCAAACGTGTCATAAATGGAAAGGGAAACTTGACCAGTGCGTTTGATAAAGCTTAGTTCTCTTTAGTTAAGGCACATAATAAGCTAAAATCTTTCCCTTTTAAAAAAGTTGGCGTCACCATGATACATGAGTTTATTTCAATATGCATTTTTCAGATCTTGCTATCGAATAAAAGAGAACATGCTTATTGTGCGCCTTAATGAGTGCTCTATCGAATGCACTGGTCAAAAGTTTCCTTTTATATTTATGACAAGTGTGGTTGCTTAGTAAGATCCATCCTTGGCGCTTCGTGGTACGAACCTCCATGGAGATGCACAACACGTAACAATCAGCGACACAACTATACAAAAATATCAGAAACCATCCCAACCCACGGTTGAAAGTCTAGAAACTACGGCCCAGAAATGTAACAACAGAAGCGGCCTACACAGCCAACACAACTTCTATCGAAACGTCTCCAGATAGCGAAGAGGAGTTTAGAGACCAGGGTCCAGACACTTCAAAATTAAGAAGAGATTACGAAGTTCATCGGTGAGTTCAAGAAATATAACAAAATTCTACACTCGAACCCATAAGAATGAAGCAGCGATTTTTAAAACAAGAAAAAACTTAGCCAAAGAGCTTGATGAATATCATCATTAATCATTCCCAAATCTGGAAAACAAGCTTTAATTATGAGACTATTGAAAATTGTACTTTGAGTAAAGTTTATATTTGCTTTCAAGAAAAGTGGATTTTGGACTAATTACAATATCGAGAAGACATATTTTCATAAATTTTTATGTCCAAAAAAGCTAAAACAAAGAAAGTCTTCTTTTAGAAGAATCGTTGTCTGGCCAGAATGACTCAAATTTCTAAAGTTTCCCCAACCAACAAAAAAAGTGTAATCAACGCTGTTCCACTGGGAAATATTTTCTACAGTTGAATGCGCAAAATCTCAAACGGAATGACCAGTTCTACATATCGAGATTGTTTATGACTTGGTCATCTGCTGTTGTACGCCTGGAAAAATGCGGTTACGTAATCCCTCGCCCAATCACATTATTCCAGAACGTCAGCGTCTTCAATTCTGTACCGAATTGTTTAGATTTAGCTATTATGAAGTATTGTTATGATCTTTTACTTTAAACGCCACATCGCATTTTTAAGGAAGTGGGTACTGAGGTACTTTAGGTTATTAAAGTCAACAGCAGCTGAACTGAATCTTACTAAAGCAATGGGAAAATACTTCCACGTTATTACACCACTTAAAAATTAAAACTCTAAAAACCTTAGAATCCTCAAGTAGAGAGAGGTTTAAAGAATTTTCTACTGCGCTAATACTAAAAAATAAAACCAGAAATGGGTGAAAAATTGAAAGAAAAACTTGAAACCTGCAGAAGTAAAAACAGCCGACGTAAACATACTGACAAAATATTTTACTCAAATAAAAGCAAAGAATACACAAAGGCTATTTTTGAATGAACATAACAAATGCGTCAGGACTAATTATAACAAAGAATAGAATATGGAAATCAATTATGAGGTTTAAAAAAACATTTAAAAATATATGAAGACGCCTCAAAAGTACTGAAAGAAAAACATGGGAAATATATGAAATGCATTTAATAGACTATGAAACAAAAATATGTTTAACCAAAAAAAAATATAATGAGAAATTTTGTAAATTTTCATTTATCCATGAGCCATCAGTAAATTAGAACTGAGCTTAAAAGTAATGATTAGTAAATTATAAAATAACAAAGTAACTTTCCCTTCTATAATGGTTTCCAATTACGACTTTATCAGAAAAGTTCTAGAGAAATCAAGAATTTTAATAAACAAAGAGACTATTAGTAACATTACATATAATATATAAAAGGTTGGAAAAGAAAGTCAAAGTAAAATCAGAATGACAACAGTGAGAAAAACTGCAATATAAAACTCAAAATTTGTATCAGTTAAAATTATGTACAAAAATGCAAGACTTGTTACTTGGAAATAAGTTTCCTCTGCAAATCATTATGAGAGAAAAATAGAAACCACAATTTAAAATGGTAATTTGAGTCGTATATTGACAAGACGAAACTAATGAGGAAATATGTGTTAGATACAACCAAAAATTGTACGAATGTATCGCTAGGAAGGTACTGAAATATCAAAATATTTTTCATTCAAGGAGTCGTCTTGGGACGATTTCCATCAAATACTGTCGATGAACGGCGGCAAATACGTGTTTGCACCCAGTTGACTAAACGTAAAACTCAAAGCAAGCAATATGGGTCGCAGTTTTCGGTGTGAACGGGCCTTTAGACGGTATCTCAAAATTAGCGTAAAGCACAAATAATCGCGCTATCGCACTGTAGTCAAACAAATATTAATAAAAATGAATTGAAGACAATACTTCACCTTTAGACTCGGTAAATAGTACGACAGTCAAGGTTAACCTGTTCTGAGAGTTCCAACTAGCAGTTTCGAAACTCGTGCCAGAATAGGTGCACAAAAATGACGGAAATAAACTACACCTAGATTTTATAAATCTCCCCGTATCTTTTAAAAGAAATATACGTTGATTTTACCTATATTTGAAGTCATATTAGCTTTTTACCGTAAAATCCAAGGAATTTCAGATTAGCTAAAGTTTCAACGAAATTTTGTATGCGCATCAGAAGAAAACAAAGCACAAAAAGTAATATCCACAAGTTCTTTGCATTCTTTGCATTCTGACTAAGTTTAACTGCACTAATTGTCAAGAGGTTTAACAAAAAGTAATAGCTTGAAGCTAAGAAAGTAGTATCTGAAAACTTGGGCACACAGAAGAAAAATAATGCACAGAGGTAAATTTGGAAGCTAACAAAAATAAATTAATCTAGAAATTAAGCTGGTAAATATTAAATTAGTGAGCTAGTATTTAATAGAGTATTCGTAAATGGGCAGTGATAAACATTTAATAATACAAATATGTAGAAAACATATATAGGATAATACTATAAACATCAAGAAATTGCAAAATAACAATAAAATAAAAAAATGTAAACAGACTAAAAAGAATACAGACACAAAGAAGATTAATAAACCCAAAAAAAGAAAGTACAAAAATAAAACAAAAGAACAGATGTAGATACTTGCCAAGAAATAAAATGACAAAGTGTAAAAGTGCACAGACTTGAGAATAAGAAAGATGGAAATAACGAATCATACATATAATAGGAAAACGAAATGCAAAAAAGAAGAATATTAAAATCACCAGAGAAAGCAATTTTGTAAATGCAAAACTAAAGACAAACATAAAAAAATATGGAAACAATAAAAGAAATTCATAAAAAATAGAAAGATATAATTAAACTAATAAAAATATTGATTAAAAAAGCTACATCAGTACAAATACATGGTGATATTGTATGGTGCATATAATTTGATCAGTTCATACCCAAGAGTGTTATGTAGCTGTAATAATGATATGGTATCGTTTTTCATGGTCTTGGTTTTAATGTCAAGATCCATCTTTACATTTATTTTAAAGATTTCAGCTCTTTCCATACTGTGATAGCAATTTGGAATTAACTTATTTCATTTTCCTCATGAAAATACACTTATATAATCAATTCAAGGTTCTCATTCAATCAATGAACAGCAATTGATTTAGTTAGTGTTGATTGACTGTCAAATCAAATTTCCAACAAAATAGCAGAGTTGTTCATCACATTGAAGAAGGAATGGAATTAAATTTCTGCAAAAATTACTGGGGCGTTTTCCTTGAATGGTTGAACAGCGACCCATTTTTGATTAAACGGCTGTGCCTTTGAAAAAGTTCCACGTTTTCGAAGTTTACAAACATACGATATCTCTCAGTCCGCGCGAGAAAGTGAAAAAGATTATCATGGCCACGGGTCAGCATTATCTTCTTTAGGCTGCGGTAAAAATAGCAGGGTATAAGGTCGGGGCTAATTACCTAACTATTCCTGGTCAGAAATAGCAACACCGTAGCCACATATTTCTGTTTATTATGTTATGACCCGACATCCTATTAATAAAGTACTGGGCAGTTTCACGTGAAATGTCAGTCGTGTTTTTGACGCTATCCCTTTCTCTCTTGCAGGAATGCTTGCAACAAGGGATATCTGAGTGTTCTTTCCTTTTTAATTAAAAAAAAGGATCAAATGCATCGACAGCAACAAAAGAAATTAATCAAGTGTTGAGTAAAGAGAATTGCAAAAAAAGAAAGTTAGAAAATTGGTATCAAAATTTCAAGGAACTTTGAATTTCAACGAGATCCAAAGCGACCATAAATGACCATCTTCAAAAAAGTTAAAGACTTGGCAAATGAGTTCCGCATAAATTCACGCACAAACTAGAGGTGACATCTTCCTTGCTGCTCGGGTATAACAAGAAATTTTATTGGGCCGGATTGTGAGCTGCGACTAAAAATGGATTCCGTAGGATAATTGTAAACGAAGTAGAGAATGGTTGAATCGCAAAAACCCCCCAGTCAGCATGCAAGAGCGAGTTTTCATCCCATGAAGGTCATGGTAATTATGGTGGTCTAACGAAGTTACTATAGAAACAATCATAGAAAAGTCCTATTACAGAGAACTGAACATTAAGCATGAAAAATTGTGATTAAAACTGCCGTCTCTGGTCAGTCGACACAAGACCTAGGATAACGCGACCGACACTAAAAAAATAACGGGGTTGGACTACCATGTCTTCCCTCCCCACATTATTCACTTGATCTTTCACCAAGAGATTTGCATCTTTTCCGAAACCTGGACAACCACATGCAATACTAGGTAATAGTTAAAAAAAGTCACAAACAAAAGAGAATAAGAAACAGTTCACCACAAGGCAAAGAAACTTAATAATGAAAAATCTTCAAAAAGGTTTTATGAATATGTGCTAAGATTTATACTACTCTATTGTTAAGGAAACTCAGTATAGTATCATGCTGGCTATAAGTCATCAGTATTTTAGTAGCAGCAGGTTTGAAATTATCTCTAGAAGGAGATCGTTGATGCTTTGCCAAAATCATATACGGAATCCTTACTGAATTCAAGAGAAACTGTTTCACTATTTCTGTTAAATGAATAACAATTTCAGAAATTCACTGCGTTTCTGAAAGAACAAGGTTTTTATACCCTTAAGTATTAACAGCATATTGAACACATAAGCCCATATAATAACACTATTATCATAAAACTGGTCTCATAATGGGACAATAAGGGATTTCTTATTATTTCTAAATCGTTACGGAACAGAAGTCTTTATATTGAACTTAAAAACATCACTTTAATAATTCAGGATCCGGTGAATATGATTTTGATTCCTCTTCAAAATAACATGCAAATCAGCTACACTTAGTCTTTTATATATGATTTATCAAGAAACTTGAGAAAAAGTCTGGTAGATATCCTCTACAATATTCCATTTAACAC
Organism: Sinelater perroti; assembly: GCA_036346155.1. NCBI lineage: Eukaryota > Metazoa > Arthropoda > Insecta > Coleoptera > Elateridae > Sinelater > Sinelater perroti. The sequence goes on along the minus strand of JARFIY010000051.1, from coordinate 745,618 downwards.
TAAATATCGTTCTATTGATGATTTGTGACTAAACTTCTAATAGTCTTCAGTTAACATCTAGTTTCTTGAAATCTTCGTTAAAGTGCAAAGATGACGCTTTATAGCATATTGAGTGCTCTGGAAAAAATGGCCTGCGCGTTTTCTGATTCTAGTCGTTAAGTATGTTTGTGGCACATTACTGCACACTCGGAAAACTATAGTTCTGTTCAGTTCGATGAAAATTCTTACCTATACACAGAGAACAGTGAAGGTTATGGAAGGTACTTGCCAGTTAAATTCGCAAATCGTGCTTGCTTGGCATGTCAGTCTATTTTCAAGTTAGTTAAATTAAGCCAGACGAAGAAAAAAGAAAATAAAAGCAGTTGAAAGGAGTAAAACTTTCTTGATTAAGTTTAGGAAATTTTAAAATAAAACAAAAATAATTGAACGCGTTGTTTACGATACTTGAAGAAACACTTTTTTGTTTATAACTTGATCGTTTTGGTTTGCACTGTTATAAACCGCTCTTCGTCTGATTTGGGAATTTTGACTATATAAATTTGTTTTGTTCTCAATGACCTAGTATAGTAGATCATTAAACGTACACATATATTATTAAGTAAAGTAGAGGTTTCAAAATCACGTGCTTTGCCACCTCAACATAGTCGAAAAGATGGAAGATCTGTACAGCTGTGTCGCATTATTTGATTCGAGGTTTGTCATCAACTTCTTATAAAACAAAATGTGACAAAAGTAAATCCTTTGTGGTTATCCATAAGCAATGGTTAAATTCAAGTCACATGAAAAACCCATTCTAAAACGTGACAAAACAGCAGGTACTGCTACTACAAGATAGCGATTCTTCCACAATTTGGGAACTTGTAATTGAACTCCTACCTAACCTTGCTTAGAGCCCTAATCTTTTACAACCAAATTGGTACTTATTATGATCAATGGGCCATTTCTTTTCAGATAGGTAGTTTAAAAATATTAAGGAATTGGGGTACATTTCTAGTAAAGCAGCCACAAATCTTAAGGAAATCCACTTTTGCAATATTTCATGTTTCAATAGAAAAGTTGACAGGCCTAAAAATGACCATAAAACTAGTTTATTGTGCTCTTTAATCACTTTATGGGATGAGCGGGACGACGCTATCCCAGGACTGCAGGTAGCGCAGATTTTGACACCACAGCAACTCTTCTTGAAAGTAAGCTTAAAGGCCAGTTTTGTTTCCTTTATCAGAATACAAGCATTTAAAGATTTCTTTAGAATAGATAGTGCCCAGTGATAATAGTTATCCATTGACTTTAGTACTGTTAATAGTATTCATGATTTATTTTTGTTTGTGGTTTTTGGATAAGCATGAAATGCAAAAAATCGTCTTTGACGATAAAAAAATTAATGTAAGTCTAAACCTTCATTTTTAAAGCATGCTAGAATAATAAACATATGTTTTTATAAAATTTTTGTAATTTGGTTGCAAAACTCCCAATAATGAAATTTAGACTAACCGAAAGAAATTGTCTGACTGACCAGGAACCACGCTACTAATATTCTGTAGCTGAATTAGACTACTGAAGGAAAACTTCATAAAAAATATATAAAGAAATAAAGATGCCAATCCCTAATATCAAAATTAAGGGAAAAAGGCATATGGACAAAGCTGTCAAGAGCTACACTGCAACAATTTCGATTATTTTGAATGTTAGTAACAAAGATGGATAGCTACCAAACGGTCCCTTCATTTCAGCAAAAAAAATCGCTAGTTCATCAGTAGTGGTTTGAGAGATAAATATTCCACCAAACTCACATCCTTACAAAAAGACAAATGTTTTTATTTTTAAATAATTGTTAATAGTCGTTATGCTTTGTTTTGACACTATGTTGATTTCATAAATTAGAAAAAAAATTGATAATCTCACTTCTAATGTATTTATAAAATAATAGTAATATTGATTTAATTGAGAAGATACCCGTGTTCTTCTACAAAAGATATATGCAAACAAACCTGCCTAATCTTTAGGCTTATCCACAAAAAGGTCATTGTGATATTAATAACTGCGCTTACCTGCAGTTGACCATCCTAAGACGGTATCATACTACTTAAAGCAGTATTAATTTCAATGGCACAATAACATTTTATGCTCAAATTAGGCTTGTCAACTTTTCTATTGAAACATGAAATATTTTAGTCAACTTTCCTTGAAAATCTGTAGCTACCATACAAGTATGAAATAGAAAAACTGTTTGAAATTGGGCACAGACCATAGATCATAACAGGATAAATTTGAAAATAAAAATCAATGTTATTTGTGATTGTTTTTTAACTTACATGACGGAAAATTTATGGAATAGCCTCTATAAAACCATCCTTGCACATATCTTATAATATAATTGTCTTATTTCCCTAACTTTCTTTCTTTCTAAACTTATAATTCTATCTCCTCCTAGACGCTTCAACCGATTTCCCTGAAACTTGCACACCACATTCACAACTATATTTGCTAATTTGGCGCAAAAAATCAGCTTTCTAACTTTCACCGTTTTTGAATTATTTAAATATTTTGATTATTGTATTGTATAGATGTCACACCTGTGACAGATAAAAACATTTTTTTTTATTTTCCTTATCCTATAATAAGGAAAGTAATGTAATCGGCGGAAATTTGACCTACCCAGTTTTTCACATTTCTGGGCGAAATATAGCCTCAGGACACCAAAAAAGTTGTTTTGAGCCATTGGTTCGTGTGTGTGTGTGTCTGTCGGTCTGTCAGTAAACAAGATATCTTGAGAACCGTAAGAGCTAGACTTGAAATTTGGTATGCAAATTACTTGTAGGTAGGGGACGCAATGCGAAGCTTTTGGTAAAAATCGGCTGAGCCGTTTGGTCGCAAGGTCGCAAAATCGGTCGCAAAGCGGTCGCGAATCTAAAGGGTTGAAGATACAAAAAATTTATGAGAATAAAAATGATTTGTTATCATGAAATAAACATGAATTTAAAATAAAAGTTTGTAAAATAGGAACTCGAAAAAAAATTGAAGCTCAGGATTTTTATATACCGGGTGTTCATAAAATGTTTCGGGAAATTTATATTACCGGATAGATCAGACCGAGACGAACAAAAAATTACAATGAAATTTTTTGATCCGAGGTTAAATAAATAAGTTATAGCTGATTAAAAATTAATTAAACGGGCCAATCACAGCGCGGGTCGTCTGCGTGAGGACGGGGGGGAAAGGCTTGGCCACTAGGAGGGAGCACGCAGGCGATAATGGCAAAGGCCGTGCGGCCGAGCTCGCACGGTTACCTTCAGTGACGTAGCAAAATTTTAAGTACGAGTCAATTATTATCTTGTACTGTTTATTTTAATCGGCTTTCGAGTGTTGGACTGTATATATAATAGGATAAGGAAAGTCGTGTGATGTTCACATCAGATTTTTTAAAAACAGCGCCATCTGTTGGACGTAAAAGCAAAGCCAAAACAACACGTGGCCGGGTGCAGCTATTTTAGAATAAAAACAAACATTCTGTTACTGTTACTGTTACATTAATCTCGAGAAAAATTAAAAATTACTGCAAATGAACGTAAAACGTAAAAATCACGGGAGTGCATTATGAACGAGCGCATAAGCTTTGCATTAATTCAACTTTATGTATTACGTATTTCCTAAGTCCACCATGAATGGGAGTTAAATTGTTCCCTGTTTCTGATCCAGAGAAAAAGCCGGTCTAATTAAAAATGTATACGTTCGCACCTTGCAAAAATTTGAGGGAAGGCGGGTGAAAAATTGTCAGTCTAGGACGCCAAAAATATGTTTTGGCGGGCAACTCCTAGTCTAAGTTATAAAGATCAACAATACATCAATATTGCAAACTTATATATCATACAGTCTCTTCAAATTATTTTGATTCGAAATTTGAATTTTTTAAATCATAATTTGAATCATAACGTCATTCTCATTTAACCGTTTTTGCATTATTCTCCAATTTTTCCATCAAAGTAAACTGTTACAGATAAGAAAAAAAAAGCGAGAAACTCTTCATTGTTGAGCAGTGATTATTGTGATTATGAATGTCGGCAAATATATTTTTCGTCGTGTCATAATTATATATATTGGCGATGTTCTATACTACTATAAAAAGTAACGGTTTTTGTAGTTGTGCCTTTTCCTCAGACATATAAACAAAATAAGTTCTTTGAAAGGATTTGACAATTAAATTACAAATTAGAACCAAATTCTGTAAAAACAATCTCTCTGTTGTTATCTTACAATTGCATTCAGTGCTTAATGACATACTTGATCTCACATAAGTGGTTATCTAAATATAGGACAAATAATAAACATTCCATTGTACACTTCAAAGGAATTAGTTAATATAGTTTTGTCCACTACTTTCACTTCTTTGATAACAGTTTCTATTATGGAAAAATGTAGGTCGCAAAGAATCCTTATTGAATTTTACTAAAATATTGGAATGGTATATTATCATTAAGTAAATCTTTTTCTGCATTTATTATGATCTTCGCAATAATTTTAGTAAGATGTAACCCAGTAGCAGTATGCTGTAAAATGCAAAACCTATTTTCCTTCACCCATATGGGCAAAGCTGCTGTCATCATAAAAAAATTGAGAACGCTTTAAAATGTAGTTCTATCAAGCAGATAATATGCCACTGTCTATTGAAACTGAAGCACCAAGAAAAAATACAAATTAGCAATTAACACTTTACATATTTAATGGTATAAGACAAATAAATGATTAAATTTACAAAACATTATTCTTGACATTGAGTCAAACAGTAAATTAATGGTGTCTTGATGGATTAGATTTCATTGATTATCGACAAGCCTCCATAATTCAGACAGATCCCCTGGAGGTTGTAAATACCATTGTACCCTTCGTCTAATGATATTCCAGACACTTTCGATTCATGAAAGATCAGGTGGATCGGGCTGGCCATGGACAAGTATGCACTTTGTTTTGTTGAAGGAAGTTTATTGAGTCGGTTGACTGGTAATGCTGCCTTTAACTCTGACTAGAGACAACCTGCTATCATAGCGATAATACCTATAGTACAAATGCAGTCTTCTTGTTTCCTTTGTCCGTATCTACAGCTTATGAATATTCGACTATAGTTTTGGTTTAAATGAAATCTAGATTCATCAAAAAAGACAATTGTACGCCACTCGTGTGTCCGTAGACGCCTTTACATTGCTCACTGTAACCTTTATTATTGGTGCAGGGAAATCAGTGTAGTTGCGAGAAAGAAAGTTGTGCTATTAGTTCCATTACGAGTTAAAACAGAGGAAGTAGACAATTGCTATTACATAATAGCCCAAGATTATCATGTTAGAGGACTTCAAGTCTGTAATCACAAGCCTATGAAGATGATGATCCCCCAGTTAGTTGTACTGCGTACTGTTCCAAGCCTTTCAAACCACTGGTTCCATATTCATGCTACAGTACTGATATGACAACCAATTCTTTGACCTATCTCTTATAAATGAACACCCCTTTATGTAAACCAACAATAAAACTTTTTTCAAATTCTCTAGCTTGTTATTAATGTAGCCCTTGTCAATGATAAGGGATTTTAACACAGTGTAAGTCACACGTGCCAAATTTGAAAAACTGTTTGTCTATTTAGACGTGACATTACTAGTTCCTCCAGATTTCATATTTACAAAATAATATAATCAAACTTAAATCATTTTCTGATTATAATATGATCAATTTAATGCAAAAGTGTCAATGCAATATAATTTGTTTTTAATGGTGCTACAATTTCAATAAACAGCAGTATATTTAAAGTGCTAACAAAAGTACAAGCTTGGCTTCCATCCTACATGAAATTCAATAATTTGTCATTATTAAAATATAAATAATCAGACATTCTGGTAACACTCACTTATAAGTTGTATAAAATATTAAGAGAAGCATAAAATAAGATTTAAGTAGCACATTGCTAAATTGTCACTCTCTCCATCTTACATAGTTAGACCCAACCCGTAAATCAAAAAAATTAGTCATAACTGGACTACACCAAATGCTTTTAAGAAACCACCACCTTTTTCTGGGAGTATTTTCCTCAATTAATGTTTGACAACCATTCATATAATCTACATTCTTTAGAGTAATAAGTCTTTTTCGCTTCATCTTCAAAATATCATAATACGAGGGGTTGCGCGCAAAAAAGTATTATTGGCGTTCTAGGCTAACAAGTTTTCACCTGCTTTCCTTCAAATTTTTGCAAGGTGGAAACGTGGAACAATTTATTTACAAATGATAACAGTGGAATAAGTCCACAGAGTGACCTTACAAAAGTAAGATATACAAAACGATCCTGAAGATAGGCAACCAAACGTACGCTCAGAGCTCAGTCACGCCATATTTCATATCAGCTGACATTGTTTATTTTCTGTTCAAATATATAAGACAGATGTTAGAAATTAATTCCATCTCCTTAACGGATTTCTAAAATGCCACTCAATAAAGCCAGCACATAGTTACCAAAATAATGACGTTTTGAAACAAGCAATATATGGAGTGGTGTTTTTCAACATATAATAAGCCTAAACATACCACTTTTCCAATGAAGATAAATAGTTATATGTCAAGTTATTAGCAATTACTTCTGAAGTGCCACATAGCGTCTGTTTGGACCTTTTCTTTACATAATATGTTTATTTGCCTTTGATATAACAAAGTTCTGATATAAAAACCTTATACAACCCTAAGTGCTTCCTGGTAGATCATAGAGATTTAGAAATGCTATATGTAATTAATGAAATCCTATTCCTATGTGCATATTACCATAATATAACAGAAAACTAAGGCATCAATAATTATAGCGTCTTGGTAGAATTAACGTAACCTGGCCATTTGATTTTTTAAAGATCATGAAATTTATATAATGGAAACCCACCCTCTTTCCCAGTATTGTTCAAACATAAATTTTCAAGCTAAAAGTTAAAGAAACTGTTAATATTTCATACCAAAGTGCATATGGAAATCAAAAACTAAATATATCTAGTAGTTTAACACTTTGTAGGGAGTAATTATGAAATTCTCAAAGTCCTCTTAGTATTACATCAATAAGTTGACAAAATTTGTACGGTAAAGTTTGTGTTACAAATCTTATAGGAATTTGGACAAACCTCAATTGATTTTTAAAGCGTGTTAAAATATAAAAATTTCACAACACTATTTTATCATTTTGAAATTGGCTAGGCACCTTAATACCTATTACATAAAAACAAAATAATTGAGATTTTGACTTGCCTTAAGAACTGTATTTTTATATGGGATGTTTTTTTTTGTTACATCTCAACAAAATGTGATATCTTATAAAACTCTACACATCAAGATCTATTAGTGTGTTAAATTATGAAAGTAGCTTTACAATGTTTCTGGATCCATAGCAATAAAATGGAACTTTATTCACTATACTTGCGCCAATTTTGATCAAAAAGTTGATTGATTCCTAAAAGGTGGCAGACAAATCCACAGATTCCAAATTAAATGCAGAGAACACTGTGAAACTTACCAAAGATTACCAAATCAGCATCAATATCTTCTCCAGAATGAAAACTAAACTGATATAAAAATTAAACAAGTGACCAGTATGCATTTTTGTGTGAAAATAGATATAGAAGTCATATCTTCGTTATCAGATAATTCAATCTTGATATTTAAGAATCTGAATCAAGGCAAAATAGTAACATTTTAAATGAATGTTCACTTTTAACCACAATATTAAATTCAAAATTCTTGAATATTCTCAGCAAAAATATTTTTTTGATGTTCAAACTTGCACCCCCTTCTATATGCAATTTTTTGTTGTGTACAATTTGCATTTGTTGCATTAGTTCAAAAAATAAAAGAACAAAGGTTGAGATGGTTGGGTTATATATGGAGAGCCAGTGCAGACAAAATGATATTATCAATGTTAGAATGGAACCCAGGTTCTAAGAGAAGAAGAGAAGACCAAATAAGTGTTTCATAGCAATTGACTATCTCTCATGAGTGATGTAACTTGTGATATGTTGGTCACAATAGTGCACTACATGTAAATATTTGTTTTTATTTGATCAACAAATTTTCATTTATATTATCATAAAAATAATTATTATGAATAAGAATCAAATATTCATAAATTTCTCAATTTCTTTTTCAACATTTTCATGTATAAAACAAAAAACACTGTCTTACAGGTTTCATAATTACCTTTTTCATATAATTCAGAATTTACGTTTATTACAAGAAACTTGATTTCAATTACACATGATATGCTAGACATAGATTCCAATAAAATACTATATTGGGCAACTTCCTCCATCGTAAGTCTTTTAAGCCTTATAAGTACAATAAAAAACCGGTTAACTCCAGAACTTCCTGTATGAACTTTCAAGAAACTATAATATGCAATGACTTGTTGGAGATTGCATATTTAAGATTAGTTTTTTAATGAGTCACTTTTCTTATTTTATACTAAGTGTAACTATTATTTAGAATAATTTTGTCATTGCTGTGCAAGTTTTCAATATTAAAACCAAATTAATGATCTTTGTTTTTCATAGTGATCTATATTAACCATCACATATAGATCTATACAAACCATGACCAATTGAATTAATTCTACCTCATGATTGATATAAATCTGAATCTGTCTATCACACCGACTCACAATTGTGTAAACCATGACATATGTCTATCCTACTGGCTTTATCTTATAACCAATGTGGATTGTAGTTTAAGTGTCTTAAGCTGCATATAATCAGTCTTATAATTGATATAAAGCATCTCATATCTATTCCATTTATTCTAACTCTTGATTGAAATCAATTAAAACACATGTCTATTCTTCCAGTTTGTGTTTACTTTATAATCAATGGATGGTTTTATCTTATGATTGACATACACCACAAAATACATCTATTACATCAACTTAGTATTGCAATAGATTCAAACCAAGATGGACATCTAGAATTGTAAATTATGATATACATGTATAATGCGGCAATGAATAATAAATATAAACCATGACATACTCTATCAGAGTGATTATATCTTGTGATCAATGAAACTACAACATAGGTCTGTGCTGTCAGCTTTATTTTGTGATTGATATACAATACACCGCAATTGTGCAATTTGTATAAATCAATATCTATCTATTAAACTGTTATCCAGAATTGAAATTAACTCCAATGTATATCTAATGTGACAACTTCAACTTTAAACATGTGTAAACTAGGACATCTCTGACATATAAGTTGAGAAATATGTCTCCCCAACTTTATCTTGCTATTTAATATAAGTAATATAAGCACAGTCTAATGAACTGACCAAGTTTCTATTTCTACTAAACTGTTATTTAGAATTAGTGTAGACTGTGTTGCATACTTATTAGGCTCTTCTTCACGCATAACTGATTTAAACCTCAAAATAAATTTATCATGTCAGTTTTGCCATACAATCAATGTCAATTACAACTAATCTCTATCTTGATTATTCAAACAAAAGCAAACATAGATTAACAAAAAAAAAGAAAAGAAATTGTTTAAAAATTCTTTAAAGGAAGCTAAAATAATCAATGTTGATTGCTTATAGATACTGACACTGCAATATTTTCAGGATCTGTTGATTTGACATCTAATTTAGTGTTTCAATAGTCACTTTTATTAAAAATGTTATATCTGACTACACAAAATTACAACAAAGATTCTAATAATCTCCTATTAACAAAAAGAACACTTTTTGCTACTAAAACAACAATACAACATATTGACCATTACTTTTGCTCTGACTACATTTTGTACAACTAATCAGTTTTTATTTGTTATAATAGATACACAAAACTAATATATTTATGACAGATACTAATAAACATAGCCAGAGCCAGCCTGTAGAAAAAGCAGAACAGTAATAGATAATTACAAGGCTTTTTAAATAAGATAGTAATGTTTTAAGTAAATTATTAATTTTTGTAGACAAATAAAAAATCAATCAAGTGATCTAAACTATTTAAATAAACATATAATTTAAGTTTATTTTTTTCAATTTTACTTTTAAAATATAGATGGAAAGCATAATGCATAAAGAGAAAGTACGTTTGAGAAAACTTGTTCACATCCAGCTTCTATTCAGAATAATAATTATTATTTTGCATCAAAGCACAAATTACTACTATTTTAGAATATACACTACTAGCTGAAAGCTGAAAACTACCACCACATATTCTTAAAACAATAAACAATAACAAAATTAAAATACATTATGTAACCTTTACCTTTAGATAAATGGAAAATAAATAATAACAAATTATTGTTGTGACATAACAAAAATGAACTAAATATTCTTTTTGTTAAAAAATCCATGGTAATTTCCTATGATTTCATGGCAAAGCCTAGATAATCTATTAGTTTTTTTTTTTAGTTTTAGATCCTCTAGCACTACACTTTCTTTGTTTTCATACCTTTAGGGTCTTGTTAGTTTCTTTTTGTGCTATATAACTTCAATAAATCACGAGATCATTATCTTGTATTATAGTTTTTTAATTATTAACAGTCCCAAAGAAATTGCATACTCTAAAATACATTTGTATTGTTCTTTTTTGAGTCAACTTTTATCAAAAGCACTAAGCTACCATTATACTTGATGGTCGGCATAATTTGACATCATTTTTTAGCGTCCAGTAAAAGAATCGCGACGTTTGATATGAAATACTTAAAATCCAAATTTATTTATCCACAATACTTTTGCCCAGTCTTCATATACGCATTCTTAGTTCTTTGTTCACTTTATTCACCTTATGAATCGAAGAATTTCTAAATCTACACAGATTCGTTACACAAAGTTAATGGCATTTTTTCAGTTTTCATTTATCTAGCACAAATTTCTGGTGCTGCCTATTTTACTTGCTTAGGTTGCTATTCTCTAATCCCCAACAGAACTTGTGCCCTTTTTGGCCTCCCCAACTGTTCACAGTTTGCCAAATAGCCCATTTCTTAGTAATTAAAAAAAATCTACATGATTTCAGATTTTCTGTACACATTGTGTGTGAAATAAAGGGCGAGAAAAAATAAATCGAAAGTGAATTTGTTAGAAATGTCCCATCAAGTAATAGTGCAAAAAAACTAAAATAAATAAACGCCATAAGGAATACAAAGCAACAAAATAGAGTAATAGGTAATATTAGAAACAAAACAAGCAAACACAAAACCAGAAGATAAAAAAAACAAATTTGATACATTAACAAGCAGCAATTTACTAATCTGGTAAGACAACTAAAAAAAAATATCAAAGAACAAAAAAAATCTATGACAGAACAATCTTCCTCTAGGTATTTTTTTCTGATTAGTTACTATTAGTGTAAAGCTAAAAATAGTAATACAAGAGTTTGAAAATATGCAAATATTGTAGAACTAAGGATAGAACAAAACCTTGTATCTTCAGAATTCAATGTCCACAATTGTAATAAAAAAATGAAAAACTTTACAACATAGAAGGAAACATAGTACACTTTAAAAGGTTTACAACAAATATAAAAACTTTAAAAATACTTGGAACTAAAGTTTAATAATAAATATCCTGTAGTCTAACTTCATTAGCAATCTCTATCTGTATAAAAAAGGCTTCTTCTTCTTCTACTCTTATATATAGGCTATTAGCCTGTTTCTGACCACACATTTTGTGTACTACTATGAGCCATGTTGGGTGTACCCCGGGGCAGGTCGCTAGTCTAGCCCATTAGAAGGAGAGTGTACTTCACAACTGCCAAAGGTGTTTGTATGATGGCCTGAGAGCATTTGATGTTTGTCACATCTTTTGACGTGGGAGTTGAACTCAGGGCTTGCCGCACACTAGTGTGGCAGACCTCGTGGCTATTGTGCTTTCTAGTTTAAAAAAACGATTCACAAAAGTCTAAGTAAAACCCTTATTATACTGTGAAATTTGTAATATTCAATCTGATTGATGTATAAGAAAAGAACAACAAATACATGATAAATATAACAACTATAGAAAGACTTCAAAGTAATAATATTATTCGTTGTATTGAAGATATGAGGTGCTGAAATTGAAAACACTAAGCATATTCAACATTAGTAAAAGATCTCAACAACCAAGAAGATGAGATGCCAACCAACCAAAACATACCAAGGTTCATACTACATAAGAATCATTTCAATTTATATTTTAATGAAGATACTGTCCTGTCTTTAGTAAATTAGAAAATCAATTGTCAATAGCTAATAATTGCAGACGTTTTGGACATGATTTTACAACAAGAGTATACACTATAATTGAAAAATCCTGACAGTAGAGTAATGCATTTATTAAAATTAAAAACACACTGTTAGGGCATACAACAAAAACAATTAAACCTACTAACAGCTTATAAAAGATCTTGATGTGTTAGTAATCAACAGCTGCTATGGAAAATCATTAGTATGAAGAATTTTAATAATAAAAATACACAATTTTGTATATGTTCATTAAATTTTGACAACAAATATCAGAATAACGGCTTTACGGACTACCATGCAAAAGCCTTACTCTTTAAAAATTAGCTATAGAGAAATGATGATTTTATTTTTAATGAACAAAATTTTGAAGAACAGGCTTATTTAAACACTAGATCCTCGTATGATAAGTCCCAATAAATGTGTGTTATGACCAGTACTACTGATTAAAAAGCGAGATCAAGACAATGAAAAATCTCAAAGATAAATAAGAAGGTTCTGAGTAATGTGACAAAACAATCATTAATACAATGGATATATTATCTAAACTTAAATACAACAGTGTATAATTTGAACTGCAAAAAGTTTGATCAAAATACAGTTTAGAAGTCTGCACTGGAAAATGCGCAATTTACCTTAATTCCAATTCTAATTTATTATACACAAAACTACAAGTCCAATGGCATAATTTTCAAGGGACTTTAAGAATGCATCCTGACTGACAATGCATATGCTAATATATTGTCAAGATTATATACAACAAAATAGAATTACTTACATTATTATAATGATTCAACAATGTCCAAAGTATTTTACAAATATAGAAATGAAAAATCAGTAACCAAAAGTAACAATAAATGATACTATTATGGTTGGTGTAAATTAAATCCTGTTGCACCACATTCATGATAAAGTAAATCCTTGGCCTCGGAGAAGGTCAGAAATAAGTTATATTAGGTGAAGTGTTGATAAAATATAGAGAATTAAAGAAAATGTAGGCCGTTCATAACAAACATGGGGGTTTTGGCGAACAACTTTTTCTGAATATTTTAAATTATTTCAGTAAAATTTTTATCAATAGTAGTATTAGAAAGGTTTGTGAGCTTATGAAATACAAAAAGATTATATCATTATATCGATCAAAAAGGTCAAAAAAAAAAACAAACAAAAAAAAACATGAAGTCCAGAAGTTACTAAAAAAGTACATGGAAGAGGTGGGTGGATGATTATTGATTCACCTTTCCAGACTAGATGTGCAGATATAATGTATAAATAAGATAAAGATTGAGTAACATGTATTGGTTTTGTGAGTAGGTATTTGTATTACAAACTGGTATAATTATATGAAACACAACAATTTATTAGTATACAAATCCCTCAGAAAGTATATCAATTGACAAAATTAAAATAAAATCCATTGTTTCACACTACATAAAAACTAATCAATTCAATTTAGATATTACATTTTAAAAGAACCAACCATCTCATGTTAATGAAGATCATTTGAAGATACTGACCTATCTTTAGTTCAATATCAAAATCAATTAGGTAAACACTGATTGTACTTAATTTCTTAAATTTGTATGTATTCACAAGTTAAAATTTTTTCATTAAACAAATCCTGTCAAAATCAGAAGCATATGTGCAATAAAGAAAAAATGTGCTAATTCAGCTAAAATATGGGGAAAAAATGTACATGTTTAATACAAAATTATTGATAAATCTGGCTCAATAAAATCATCACAAAATTAACAATAATCATGTGAAAGAACAATAGACAAAAACTAACAAAAAAGTTACAATACTTACCACTCCTTCAGGATCGATAAGCAGCAAATGCTTCTTCATATTCTCCTGCATCCCTGAGAGAACATATTGCCCTTCAGAGCTTGGGGATTCTCTAACTAGAAAATCGCCATCTTTTTGCAACAGTCGCTCAGCATCAGCTCGGCTGATTTGGCCATGAAACCAAATCTCATTCTTAAGTTCAGCTATTTTATCATCATTCAACTTTCCTGGCGACAGACGTGGATTCTGACCAAATGGTTCTGTAAAACACAAATTTAAAATCAAATTTCTAAATAGAAAATGAGACCCCCTACGCATGTCAAAAACGTCCCGTTCTCTTGACAATACAACACTGTCGTTCACGTAGTCGTGATGGCGCATTTCCATAGATGGCAACAATTCGGAATTAAGATCTATTAAATTGGGGCTTTGTACTGGTGGCAATGTGGTGAACGGCGGAACAACTGCTGGTAATGGAGGAACTGGGGGAGGTCCAACATCTGGAGGCACTTTTCCAGGCAAATCGTTATAATAATCTTTGTCGGCATCACCTCCAGAAGCACAATCAAAGCCCATTGTTAGCCTAAAAATTATTAAACATGATGTACTGTACTGCTATTACAAATATAAATTCCAACTTACGCTGTCTGAGCAGGTTTCATGTATTGCTTGAAGCGAAGCTCAAATGCCTGTCCAATTGTTGATATAACATCTTTAGCTAGTCCTCCTCCACATTCTAATACGTAGCAAGCCCGCCAATCGTTTACATCTTTTGCTATGTAAGCCACAAAATCGAGTGTATCCTATGCACAACATTCAATTAAAACTAGTTCTGTAATTGCAATTCTAATTACATGAAATATTCACTCAAGCACAACAAAATTCTCAAAAAAATGACCATTTCTTTCAGATATAAATATTTTGTTTTAATTCCACAGTTTAAAATTTATTTTTAATAATGGTGTAGTAGGTTTCATGTGGATTATATTTAGTACTTTATAAAAATGCCTAATACATTAATTAAATATTAAAATTGTTAGTATCTAGATATTATCACTTATCATAAAATAATGATTACCTCCTTAATCTATTGGCATTATTGGAAAAGGTATGTAAAAACTACTAGAATGTTAAGCTTATATAAAAACCTGTATATAATAAATTTATAACACCATCTACGGCAAACATTAGACTTTTTTATATTCCTTAAGAAGTCAAATAGATGCGAAGGCTTTCAGGACCGGTGTTATGGTGCATCGTGTGGTTGGTTCTCGGGTTGTTAGGTCGTGGTCGGAGTTCTAAAAGTTTTTACAAGATTTTCTTCTGAAGATGTCCGCCGCAGGTGTGGAGAACCAACCACACTATGCTTCCTTAAGAAGTACCCATATACAGTTTGAGCTAAGGTAGTTTGGAAGTTTTTGTAAGTGAGTCGGTAAATCAGTAGATTGGAAAGCTTTACATGTTGTAATGAATTTCTGAATGGCACCTTATAAAGTTCGCAACTAATACCGGGTCGCCATCATACCGTCATGGTTGAGTGGCAAGCTTAATACCTTTGATGCGATTACAACTCCAATTTTTGTAGACTAAGTAACTTTTTTCTGGCTTGTAAGATCTTTTTTTGGATCGTTCTAAAATAATAGATCCATATGCTAGCATAAATTGATTGCAATCACACAACTTCTCATGGATTTCTAGATAAGAGAGTAGCAACTTTTTCTGATAACTGTACTTGGGAGTATAAGCACAGCAGATACCCTGGATGAGGCTACATGCAATGGTAACCAAACTGATATATTTCAGACTTGTAATTTCTGAGTTTTTTGTGAAAGAAGATAAGCTACAGAATGTTAATATCAACAAAAAATTATCAACATGGCGATATAGCGGAAATTCATATAACTATCTTGCTTATTATTGTGTGCATATTTTAATATGTACTTTTTAATATACATGTTATCAAAATTTCTAAATTTTCAGGGATAGTACTAGCTGTTCTTTGAAGAAAAAGTGGGATGTGTCAGCTAAATCTGGCTAAGTCATGCTTGAGTGATCTTATTGTAATGGAATGAACATTTCTCTAGACCATTTTTGTTTCTAAGCAATCAGCAGTATTCAAAGTATTGTTTAATAAAGGAGTATAAAACATTTGTTGCAGTTGTCACCAACAGATGTAGATCAGAAACTGTTCTTGGACATTACTGCACTTGCTTAAATGGCCTGCAAACAAGTTATCCATGTTGTCTGCTTTATCTGTTACCTTAAGCATACAAGGGCCTGGAAATTGAAGCAAAAACTTCCTCAGTTTTTGAATAACTTTCTGATACTAATCTAATTATTTAACTCCATAAAATATGTTATGTTTCATGTTATTAATTTTTTTTGTAAAAACTTGGTCTTCAAGGTGGAGGTACATGAAGGTTAGTGGTAGAATTTAATAAAATGTGAATATTGATTATCTGGAATCAACTTTTCCATCCTATTTTAAGGGAGATAGATAAGTAATAATCATCAGCAGAAAAGAATAATTAAATTTGCCTTGAAACTAAACCAAATAAATGTAACATCTATAGTGGTGCCACATCAAAAAGTGTAGGTGGTAAGAGCATTCACATATTGGCAATACATTCAAATGTTGCAATAAATTATCCACCTTAGGCCGAGAAAATCTTTTGGATTTTTGACTCCACCAAACAGAAATTAAGTCCCACTTTTAAGGTACAAGCCCTACCCCCATATAAGTTTTTTAATAATATTAGTTTAGTTTTGACAGTGATGATCTTGTTACATACGAATTGTAAAATAATAGCAGCTTATTTATCTTTCAGGTGGGTCCGTAAAGACCTACCTGCGAATTACTCCCCGAAATCTTGAGATCATGTGCTCCTTCAAGAAAGGGCAAAAATCAGATGTCATTTGTCCATGGTTCCATTATAAATGATTATAGTAATTGAAAGACATGTTTTACATTATTTAAATAACCAAAAAATTTGGTCACAATCAACTCAAAGGTAGTAAACTGATTTTTCTGAACAAGTTTGTCTTACAAAGATAAAAAAAAGAAAATTTCGTGAACAATTAAAAAAAGTGGGAGATGCATGTAATAAATATAACCAATAATTCTACAAATGATTAAAATACAAAAAAAGTGTGCTTGCAAAAATTATGATGAAATAAGCATCTTTAAATAGAATAACAAAGATTAGACATTCGTAATTGTACATCTGATCACCATTAAATTTTTTTTAAAGAAAAGTATATATGCACAAGAAATATTTTTATAAACCAAGCATAATCTATATTTGTGATTTCTTTATCATACACATAATTCTGAAAATAATTTTAACGATTGAAATTTTGTAACAAAATTTAATAAGAGTAAGCTTGGTTGCCTAACTTTGGTAGTCACGTGGAGAATAATAGAGACCGAAGGCTGTATATTACATTATATACTGCTATAATGGTTCTAAAAATGGAAAATCTAAATCTTTACATTATCAATATCAGATTCATTTGCAACTATCAATGTCCATCATTGACTATAAATGCATTAAATAACACATGGCTACTACTCGATAGTTGTTCATGTGAATAACATATAGATAATATTCTATTAGAACAACCATGATCATTTGTGAGAATTCGCTGTACTTATCTAATTAAACAATCAACAACTTACGGTATCTCCTCCAGAGGCGAAGGAAATACGAGGCATATCATGACTAGCTATGACTTGACAGGTCTCCAGTGACGTCAGGGTCAAACTTGAGCTGGAGACGTTTAAATTCACGTTGGTTCCTGCATAATCCATTTTGGGGAGGTCTGCAATTGCACGCAGCACTTTCTTATCTACTCTTCGTTTTTTGTCGACAGTTTTCAACCCTGCGGCCTCACAAACTTTGCTTATGCATAACCTGAAATATTTTTAATACAATAAATTAGTTTACTACAGTAAAATCAGTTGCTTGAATTGTCAGCCATTTTACTTGTAATATCTATGTAATAAATACCTTTTCTTGTCGTAATAAAATGTTTGTTTAATCATTATGATCATGATTTGCATTTGTCTCAAATAACTATATCAAATGCAAAACTAATTCTATTGAATCTATGCTATACTACTATCAGTAAATAACTGCATGAAAATAAAACACAAAAGAAGTAAAGTGGTAAAAATAACTTAACTAAAAGTGTACATACGAAAAGTCCAATTTTCTAAGAGTTAAATGAAAGTTCACAGCTAGGACGCTTTTTAATAATTAAATATTCATTTTCTGTAACCCAAAAATTGAACAAGTTTTTCAGAGTGAAAATTACAATATGTATACCATTAAAGCTAATTAAATAATTCATCGAAGACCGAAGGTTCATAGTCAACTAAAATAAATTTTGTCTAAAATTATATAAAACGTGAATAGCACTTATACTACAGAACATACAAAGATGGCTCAGATAATATACATAATATTTATGGGTTTCTGTGTGATATATAACAAACAAAATAGAAAGATAACAGATAACTGTTGTAAGTTTGGTTTATCTTACTCTAATGGATTCCTACAAGCTTCAATGTATCTATGTGGAAGCATGATAAGTACTAATGGTATAGTTATACAGTCATTTCTAACCATAGTTTACAGTAAAACAGTAGTTTTATTTTGATTATTAGAAGATCCATAGTAAGACACAAAAATGGACCCATTATGAAAAAAGTCTAACAAACAATGCATTAACTAGAAGAGACTTTAAATTAATTCACCACAATCTCACATAAATTAACAAGAGCAAAAAATAACAACTGTGATGTAATCTTCACAAGTGCATGCCTTGGCCAGCTCATCATTGGATGTGACCCTCAGGACCTCCACTAATCTTCCAAGTGATCTTAACACCTGTTCTGTATTTGGTAAAAAATGGGTAAGACAAAATATTTTAGGTCGAGGAGAAGTTTTAGATAAAATAGTATAAGATATGGCTAATCTAAGCTATCAGAAAGTTTCTTCTCGTTTCTGCAACCTACCAAGGCAACTGGTCTTAAGATTTTTTACGTACATAAAACGATTAGAAGAAAAGTGTCTACAAAAAACTCAATAGATAATAATAAACTTTGGTTTATCAATAAAATGCTGATTTTTCAAAAATTAGTAGAAATCTTAGCAACTATAAGAATCACAATCTTTAGCCACACCATGATTGAGTGAATAGTCTGTACGTTGACAAACTTGCAAGAAATTGTTAAATAAAATGTCAAACAAAGACTGCCATATTTAGAAACTTGACTTAGTTTATATTTTATGTACATGGTTGCCATACGATATTACAATAGTCAGTAACATTTAAAACTATCATTGTTATCAAACATCAAAAATAATTTGACTGGTTTTATCACTTACAATTATGTAATGGTTAAAATTTATCTACAACTTTTCAGTGTATTTGATGATACATACAACAAAACTATCGAGACAGTAAAACTTTACCACATGTTTGTTCAATACCAAACTAATTTTTTTCTGGAGATGATTGATAATGAAAGTTAATCAATTATGAACACATAATTGTTCATGTTTTGGATGTTGTCATAAAAATTTACAAGAAAAAAGTAAACAAGTAGCTGCAGCAAAACCATAGACAAGAAATAAAATTACCCAACAGGTAAACTTGAATATATTCAAAGCAGTCCTCATAACGTTCTTCCCCAACTTTTCTCCAATCCACCATACTGCTCTATTAGCTTCTCTTTTTTATATTCCTCTTGTTCAGATGAAATCAAGACATTATTACATTACTACTTATTTTAACATAATTTCTTAATGGAAAAAACTTAAAAATAAAGATCATACAAGATTCTGCTGTCAAAATTCTGAAGTGTCTGTTTTAGACAACACCCAGATCATGAAAGTAAAAAACATTTTGTATTATATCTATTAAAAAAAATTAAATAAACCATCAGAAATGCCTAACAAAATTTTCAGGTACCACCAAGGATTCAAAGTGGATTTGTTAAATAATGTGGACATCGATGCTACAACTGGAAATGTCCTCTTCATTATCGTTTTTATGCAATACAATATCATCTCACAACCGCACACTTCTAGAAACTGTTTTGTATAGTCATAGCCAACATTTGTTAACAGAATATATGTATAAAATAAATTGCAAGAAAGCCATTAATGGACAGAGATTTTAATATTGCTTGAATGTGCATTTTCAAATTTTCAATTTTAATCCAATGACTAACAGATTGAAGTATTGTTGGGGAAGAAGCACGATTTCTACATAAAGTTGAAAGTCTTTAGAATCTTTTTTCCATCTAATGCATAAAAAGCCATTTTCACAATATTTCCTGGTCATCCATACTTTACTTTTCTATCAAAGAGCAGTTGATCGACCAATACATTTTGGAAGATACATAGTCTTTTCTAATTACTAGAAGTTTCCAGTTTCCTCTATGTGGTATAGTGAGATGGTCTTTTGCTAATTTACCTTCAATTTTTTTGGAATCATGCTTCTAGTTAGAAGAATTGTATTGAAAACCCCTGTTCCATCTGGTTTGTACATATAATTAATTTCATAATATTAAAGAACATTTCTTTAAATAGGCAACTATATTAGCAGCTTCACTGGATATGTACTTAATATTAAAGACAGAAAATTGTGTCGATTAAACTTAGTCATTACAGTAATCTTGTTATTTTTTTAACATTTGCTATAAAATGTTCAAGGTAGGTATAATCATAATTGTAGTTGCAAATGCAGAATTTAGTTAAAAAGAGTACTTTATTGGAATACAATTTTTACAATTATTTCAAAGTTTAAGTCTAGTACCAATTATACAAACCGTCCCTGTCAATTATTTCTTGTAATCATAGAAGCTATGATACTTATGTAAAGTTTATCCTCTTCCTCAAGTATTTCTTTGGTTCTCATTTGTATCCCCCCCCATCATAATGTTCCATTAGTGTACCGTAATATTCGACATTTTGAATTTAAATCATATTCAGCTGGCTTCTCTACCAAATCAATTTTAGAATGCCGCTTGGATGTAATCCATTTTAACAATTTTTACTGTTAAAAGAACATCTTTATTTTGATGTATCCTATTGCTCACAAGTTCTCCAGGACAAACAGATGACATCCAACTCCAGCATACAGTTGTTTATTAGCTGTCGTGTTGATTATGTATAATATGGTTACTATACTTTGTTCTTGGTCCTCTCCAAAAGAAGCTTAACGTGTGACTGATAAATACAAAGAAAATCATTTTTATCAATAAAAATTGGATTGGTCCAGTCTACTATAAGATTTTCATGTGCAACAAACTGCACTCATAGTCGATAGCATTCATTTTATTCGATTTTACTGCTAGACCCCAACAAGCCAAATTATTATCTTTAAATCAAACAGATGTTTAAATGTTCTTAAATTTCTGATATAGGCGATTATATCATCTACTTCTACAGTTACAGCTTCTGTTCTTCTGCTTCTAGGTAGATTATTAAGAGATCCATGAGCAGTGATAAAATCTAAAAAATAATAAATAGTGCATTTATCAAAATTGTGAAAAATATTAAAAATTTACTTACGTTGTTGCTATATGCCATGCTGGGGTTGATATTTCAGATTCATGCATTACAACCAATTTTCCTCTCTCCATACTGGTTAACTCTTTTCCAGTAATAAGTTTAATAAAGTTACCAACAAAGCAAAGTGTAAAGTAAAACGCTCATGCGTTGACTGGGTTTTTATGATGTGGAAAATAGTAGTTGCTTGAACGCAATCGCTTAATGAGCATATACGGCATCGGAGCCAAAATGCAATTCGTAATATACCGGAAAAGCTTAAATAATTTGCTAAAAGCGATGGTAGTTTTGGTTATTAAGAAAAGTACCAATGTAATTATGTCTTTTTAAAATGCATTCAGTATGTATTTTATTTCATTGATTTTTATAGTCTAAATAAAAATTTTCAATCTTTTCTGGCTCTTAAATAAAAATAAATTTTTAGCCATTTTAATAATCCTTAAGAAATGTAA
Organism: Sinelater perroti; assembly: GCA_036346155.1. Classification (NCBI taxonomy): domain Eukaryota; kingdom Metazoa; phylum Arthropoda; class Insecta; order Coleoptera; family Elateridae; genus Sinelater; species Sinelater perroti. The sequence continues at coordinate 723,568 of JARFIY010000051.1, read as the reverse complement.
AGTTGAACTGTCTTAGCTGACAAGACGAATAAGTTTTTCCATCCTTATACATTAACCAATTATGAGAAACAAAAGTTACTGATTTATGTTTGCACATACATGGATCATGTATAAGCAAAAGAAAAACTATAAAAAAAATATTATGGACCTGTTAGTAACATTTGTGTTTTTAGGAGATTATTTGAAATTTTAGCAAAGTTCACTACCTTTTGATTTTATCAGTAGTTAGAATTCTGAGACCCATACAACAATGGTTTTAGTAATATTAAGGAGCAATACTATTCTATAATGATTAAAAAATCGATTTTTTGGTTTAACTAATACTTTGGGGATTCAAAAATATGATACAATAGGTTTTAAAATGGGGAGAAAGTTTTAAATGGCACCCAGTACATCACTCCAACATGCTGTGCTAACGCTTATACTTTTAGAAAATAAGGAAGAGATTTCACTTTCCTACAATAGTAGGCTATAATATTTTAACTATAGCCGTCCTGCTGAGTATGGAATTAATGGTTTAACTGTGTCCGAGGACGAATGTTGGAGAAAGAGTGTTTTTTCTTCTCTATACGGTTTGGTAACGCTTATTGAATGATATACTAGAAAAGTAATAGATAAATGTAAAATCTAAGTACAGTGCAATGCACGACATTGAAGAGTATGAATAACGGCTCACAAGGGGTCTGTAGAAAAAAAATGGAATTGTAACGTTAAAATCTTCAAGCTGTGTCCTGTAAAATATGCTTATTACATTGGAGATAAAGATTCAAAGATATTTAAAGGTATTTTAAATACACAGCTATACGAAAATTTCGTTATAACAAAAAAAAAAAGAATCCATTGATCCGGTCCAAAAATAAATGGGACTCATCTTCATAATTTGAAAAGAACAATGAAAGGTCTCAGGAGGAAAGGAAAATGAATCAAAATGCTGATAGACGAGCTTTCCATACACTACAATTTAGCCATTCGTCGAAATCACACGTTAGTTGAGAAGATGAGAAATGAAATCTGAGCGACACTCTATCATAAGATTTTTACTGATAAAAAGCTGCAGCATGAGAAATGGCCATTCGCTGCAGAGTCGTGGTGTTCATGGCAGAAAGCAAAAGCCACTGATTTTCTGCTGCAATATACACATAAACCAAAAGTAGCAACAAAAGTCTTAACGCAATCATTTGGTCCATTGTTCCAAAAGCAGTATCAAGCAGGAAAACTATCATAAATATCGTATCTGACACAGTCGTATGTGTGTACAATGGGCTAACAAGTAGAAAATTATGGAGCTCTTAGGCATCACCATCGGCTATAACAAATATAACTTTTGCTTGGAGACCTTTCTAGTTGTGGAGCATTATCTATGTGAGCAGATTCGCTATGCTGAGCGCAATTAATTTGCAGGTACTGGTCAGAAGTGACCAAATTATGCACTTTCAGCACTCTGCTGCCTTAACCACTTTAGATTGGATGATGACACTTAGAAAATACTATACATCCATAAAAGCTAAAAAGCATCTTTCAAGATGTAAAATTGAAAAAAATACCAAAAGTAATTTTTGTTTATATCTAAAAAAAATAAATAAAATAAAACAGTAGAAATAAAAAAACTACACAGTTTAGTAGTTGGAACATGAAAAACCATCTTCTTTAACCTTTAATGTGCCAAGAATTAAGCATAGGTCTTCTTTAATTCTCTCCATTTTGTTAGATTTTGTCTAGGTTAATCCATCTACCTTGTTAGTATCATCATAACAACGTGTTATCAGTTTTCCTCTCCATCTCCTTACAGTCCGCGACCTCCATTTCATCATTTTGCTGTTCCATCTCTCGTCTTCCATCCGGGCAATGTGTCCTGCATAGTCCCACTTAAGACATGAAGCCCTATGTCTATTATTTTGGTCTTATTTTTTATATATTCGTTTCTTTTTCTGTCCCTCGATGACAGACTTAGCATCCTCCTTTCCATAACTCTCCGAGATGTTCTAAGTTTATTTACCATTTGCTTGGTAAATGTCCAAGAATACATTGGTTATATAAACTTGTTCTCAGGTGTAAGGGTATCTTTTTGTTTGTTAGGTTTTTCTTTAATTTTGTAAAGCTGCCCATCTGAGTCTTATTCGTCTTTCAATTTCGATATCCTTGTTTTCTTTGCTTAGTGTTACTCTTTGTCCCAGGTATGTATAGTCTCTTGTGTTTTCTATCTTCTGGTTTATTTTTGAGTCTTCTAGACACATAGTTTTGGTTTTATTTTTGTTTATTTTCAGTCCTACTAAAATTGATTCTCCTTCTAATTCTGTTATCATTTTATATTAATCGTGATCATTTTCTGTGAACAAGATTATCTTGTCGGCGAGTCTCCATTTATATTTATTCCTCGGTTCTCCAAATTTAACCTTTTAAACACTCCTTCCAATGCTAGGGTGAACAGTTGTGGTGGTATTTTACTGCAGCTTTACCATTCTCATACATAGTTTTTATTATGTTTGCATATCTATCATCTGCACAGACTACCACTGGTTCATGTAGTATGCTTCAGGGTTCGACCGAGTCAAATGCCTTTTCATAATCAATAAAGGCTATATTTAAGAGCATATTATATTCTGACATCTTCTTTATGAAAGTTTTTAGTTACGTGATCATAAGTACTGAACCCTTAACGAAATCCCGTCTGTTCTACTGGTTGGTGGTCTTCACCTTTTTATTTATCTTGTAAACAATTTAGAAGTCTGTTGTTGGGTCTCCCTATTTAAAAAGTATTGCAATAATTGTCTCATTCTATTTTTCTGACGTTTCCTTGTTCTATGCACCTATTAAAAAGTATTTTCAGATTAGAGACGATTATGTCTACTGTTTCTTTAATCAACTCAGTTATTATCTCATCATTAATATGTATTGAGTTTACATCTAGGAGTAATCCATTCTATATCCAGGATTGCCAGACTTATGGAGTATCCTGGGATATTGGCCTCCAGATGAAATCTCACTCTCATTTATGGCTTCAAGAAGCCATAACTGTATAAGCATATAGGCCAAACTAAATGAAAGGCTATAGGAAGTAACCTTAATGGCTTCTATAATAACCATACCAGCAGCGTCTGACCCAGAGTGAGCAGCTGCAGAGAGCATCTGTTCTCCATGTTATTTATGAGTAACTGCAAATATATTCGCCATCCCCCAGTAGGAAAGCGTAGCTTAGTAATTCTAAAAACCCCTTAGAAGAACATGGCAAATTTAAAGAGTTAAAGCTAGTAATGGCTAAATATGTAGACATTTAAAATTCCTAGACAGAGACTACTTGCACAAGTTTTAAAAAGAAAATGTTATACAACTTAATGCCATGTTGCCCCAAAAGTTCTGCAACATTTGCAAAAAAAATATTTTTTTGCAATTTTTGTATTTATAATGTAACAAGTTGCATCTTTGGATTTCAAATGTTTTTGGACAAAATTAAACTTTGGGTTTCAAGCAAGTCTTCATTGTCCAACTTTAATGGCTGACCGAAACAAGGCCGATCTTTGAGACTCATGTCATCAGAATTGAAGTGCTTGTACCATCTGGAGAATAGGGGACATGAAATCTGAAGGTGCAACTTTTTGCTACACTATAAACACAAAAAATTCACACAAATCAAATTTTTCGCAAGTTGGCAGAACTTTTGGGACAACCTGTTATAATATGGAAAGCTTCATGTATTGATTCAGCTGCCCGACATATGCATATTAGCAAATATACTTATCTACACAATCAATTTTATGTAAACCAATGCTATATTTGATGCTTTCCAGTTGTCAACCTTTTACTCGTGTCAAATAAAAGTTAAGCAGCTGAGAATAAAATATCTTTATTAAAAAAAAAACATTCACATTGCTAAACATCTACCAGGACTTCCCCATATTCAGATATCTACTTAAAAAAAGCAACTGTTTAAAGCTGTAATTACATTGAGATGGAGCTGTATCTTAAATTTATGGAATGAAATAGACGCCTCCCCTATTTTAAGTTTCTTGCCTTTGTAGTTTACAATTCTGCTCTATGAAAAGTACATGAAAACAAGTAACAAGTTGCACACTTTTATAGTGCAACAGTAATTGTTTCAGTTCGCGTGTAAGCCAAGATAAAAAATAAGGAAATTCAAGTAATTTAGTATATGAACTAAGTCTGATATGATCTTGAAAATTTTCTAGTGATCACACACTTTATACCATTGACAATACTACTTTAAGGAACAAGGTCCAAAAAAATTAACAGTTTGATATATTGTAAAAAAGCTTAAACTCCATGCAACTATTATCAGACATTTACAATGGTTGAATAAACGAGTTCCTTATAAATTGGAGGAAAAAGACAAGATAAGACATCTACACTTCTTTGTTTTCCTGGCATAATGGTGATAGAATATTGTATAGAATTATAACTTGTAACAAAACTGAACATTATACAATAAGTGTTAACATTTTGGGCAGTAAGTAGATGTAAATTAACATATAACAAAACCAAAACTACATCTCAAAAATACTAGTTTCAATACAATGAACAACTAGGGATTCTATTATTCATTTAATAAAAAAGCTGAACCAACAAACACAGTTATGTATAATCAAGAATTTGATAGAAAACTACTCAACAGTAGGTGTGGGCCAATAGACATCGTGTATTGTAACTTCCTCATCCTTCTTGTTCTCCAAATATTTCAGATTGGTTATCATTTAATGTTTGGATGGGTTTTTAAAAGCAAAAGCTTTCAAAGAGAATGGTGTAAAAAATCCATCCAACAATTTGATGGTCTTTTTGGAAATTTTTAAAAAATGGTACTGATGCATTAAGACTTCAATTATCAATGATAATATACAATAAAAGTAAAAGTACTGTTCATTATTCATCTAAAAAAAAGGTAAAGCTATGAACACCAGCATGTACCGCCAAGAAATTGAGATTATATGTGGAAAACTATATACTCAACAACAGGTACGAATCAATAGACTAGGTGTACTGCTTCTGCAAAGTTCCCCTTATTTTTCTTGCTCCCCCGACATTTCAGCAAATGATTATCATTTACTCAACTATTTGGATGGGTTTCTAAAATAAAGCTTCCAAAGAAAAAAATAATGTAAAAAATTCATCCAATACTCTCTTTGGATTTTGTTCAAGTTTTTTTAAAAATGATACTAATGCACTTGGAATAAGTGCACTGAAGTAGATTGTGGTCAATATAAAAATTGTTGACTTTGACAAATAAAGCTTAAAGTTTAAAATTAAAAATTGCCATTACATTTGCACTAACTTGATTAAACGTAACATTTTAATGTCAAAGCAAACAAAAAGTGGCAGTATAATTAGACTTTACAGAAAAATTATGTAGTTCATGCGAAGCACTAAATAGTAATACTTTTTATGTCCCCAGTAAAATAGATACCAGAGATGCATCTTACTGATTTAATGACAAAAATTATGAAAGAAAGCAAACCAGAAAACTATAATAAATAAAATACAACTAGCAAGGATATATAATACTGGAATGGGTAAACCAGCAGTTTCTAAGGTTGATGGAATTTAAGAAATCCACCAATGATAGACAAGTTAGACAACTTTCAAATAATAAATCTAATTGAATTTGTCCAATTCTTACATCGATACGTCTAGCCGTTATGGTAGTTGACTGATTCTTAATCTGAGCTATCATGTTGAAGTTCTGAAAACTTGTATTTACTTCATAATTATTTTAAAAGCTGTTGAACACTGCAAGAAAACTAACTGCAAATGACAGGAAGCAATGCAAACTACTTGAATCCATAAAAAGCCTTTACAGTAAATTGTTATGCATGCCCTATACTAAAACGGCACTGTTGCCACATTTCTAACGGGCCACACCCTATAGTCAAAAAATTAAAATGTAATAATGTAATGCAATAATGAAAGCACAACTTTATAAAAGGGCAACGACATTAAAACAGAAAAGGTACATAAGACATAAATACATTTTTTGTTGTGTATCTAGCACAGAGAGTTCAATTAAATGCAATACGTACTTGGCGACACTGGATCGAGTTTTGAAATCCAGTTGTTTCATGGACACCTTCACTTCCAAACAGCCGATATACTGAAAATTAGGCCGTCGTTAGTTTCGAGCAGCCGCCCCATGCCAAAACGACTTACGCGGATGGCATACGAAGCCCCTTGCTTGGAAATCAGCTTGTCAGAGTGGATCCATCCTCCGGATGGCTTACTGATAAACTCGGACATCTTGTAACAAGTTGCCTCCTCGATGAGCTAGCGACTTCTCATGACAAGGGGTCTGCAGCAAGCATAATTTTTAAATTGCTGGTTAATGAGTCACTTAGTGCATCAATCATGGAGCAATATGTGCAAGCACAAAAAATTTAAAGGAATGGCTTACGTCAGTTATGTAAAGGGTTTGGCTGCACATAAACCAAGATAGGAATTATAATTAAACCAGGGAACCTTACCATCAACGCCAACCCACAGCTTCGCTTTGTACATTTTCCTACAGCACTGCGCCCTGATCCTGCAGATTGCTCTGCAATTCTCAGCTTAAATATAGACCTGATAACTGACTAAAAACATCATAGAAGATAAAAATTATTAATACAGGTCGTTCCAGCCATATTTGTTTGTTACAAGGCACTGGCTGCGTTCAAGTATAGCGTAATGTGGGTGGGTAGTTAAATGTAATTTTTATTAAAATGAACACATGATATTATGAATGTAAAGTACTACTGCAACATTTATATTTTTTTTATTATAAAAACTTTTAGTCAATTTTTAGTTTGGAAACTTAAATTAGTCAACTAATTGAACGTATCCATTACTGGCGGGAAATTAGTGTATTTGAAAATATATTTCGTGTTTTTTTGAGGCATTTGCATTTATAACTTACGCGGCGTTTTAAAAACGGAAACGATTATATAACTTAAATTTACCTGCATATAATTCAGACACCTATCATTTTAGACACCGGAAAAAAATTTGGCAAACGTGTCCGAATGTTTCTACCTACATTGAACAGTAACGGTAGTTGCAACCAAAGGAAGATGCTATCAAAGTATGCGTCACGACGCAATCAAAGCAGCGTTACCACATCCGCCTTAATGGACACTATCAAAGATGTCCGCTTACTATGCAGATTGTTTAAAAAGACTCTGGAATAATTTTAAATTGCTGTATAACATACAAAGTTTTATTGGAAGGGCAACGGGATCTACCTACAAGATAATAAATGCTTTTTTAAGTAAATTTATTTCAATTTTAAATTGTCTCTAATATATAGGATAGAACAAAAGTTTATAACTTATAATTTAAATTCAAACTGATGTGTAGATGAACCAACTTAAATATATGAAGATTAAAAATAATTTTTTCAAGCAAAAATCAGGCAATTATATTGGCTATGTGTTTAGCGATGTTTTAAATGGGTATTTTTCCAAAATTTCAAAAAGTTTGCTCAAATTTTACAACTCTGCCTCGCCAACGATCGAAAAGGACTAAATGTAACTAAGTCCATTGGCTTCAGATAAGACACAAATGTTATAATTTATAAAGTTAACATACTTTGTTACTCCTTTTCATTAGAAAAATGGTGGAAGTATACTGAATTTTACTTTTTTTGATAATGAAAACCTAGCAGAAGATCATATAGGAGATGGCATTTTTTTACTTGATTGGATATTTGAAGACATTAGGCGGCAAGATCATCATCTCAGAGCGTAATGTTTTGCGGCAGCATTGGTCTTAATTTAAAGTTGGTGGAGGGTAGCAAATAAATTTTACCAATGGAGCACCCATTAGTGGGTCTTTGTCGACGTGCATTATTTGGAGTGATTTCAAGTCCTCTCCTGCGACAGGCTTCCGATTAACAAAGTCATTGACGTACGACGAAGGTATTAAAGCTTTTCCCCCGATTTCATCTACTTTTATTTTTTTTCTTTAAGGAAGTAAGTGATTGCGCCAGTGTATGAATGATCTTGGTTTAGAAGCATTAAGTGATATAGCCGCTATGAAAAAATTTTTGTTCGTCTTCAATAGTACTCTTTACTAGTCTTGTCACTGTAACTCTTAGACCCTTTTGGGTTATCGCTTCTTTTAAATTAATAATAACCACTTATAGTTGCAAGGTACCGCAATAAGGCCACAGATGAAATTATCTAGATCTTTGCATCCAAGTAAACGCAACATGATCTAAACAGCACTAATTGTAAGTTGCCTACAAACGTTTAAGAATGTTGTTTGACTGCAAATAGTTTATCCGTTTCCTCTACTTTGAAACACCAACTTTCTCCTAGCATCTATTTTGCCTTGGCATCCGAGTGTCTGTTACTATTATTCAGTGAAAATGTGCTCTCAGGACTAATTTAAAACCCCGCAAAAACATTAATTCACTCTAATTAGTGATATTTCCAGATCTCTACGATCAATAATTTACCTGCGAAATGTGACGTTTATAGTAAAACGGTACCGTATCCGTGAAGATTATCGACCTTTTAATTGGGCTGCAGCAGATTCCTCTGGTTTTCCCTAGCAAAAAAGCGCTCGGCGAGGCGCCTCGATCAATTGCAATAAAACACCGGCGAGACGTACGGCCTACATTGTGTATTTTTATTTTGGAAATATTCCCAGTCCGCCGAGGGCATGCTCCGTTTTAAAGCACCTAAGAAGCGATCCGCCTAACTGTTAACTGTTATCTTGATGATGCGAAGTGGCTGCACCCACCACGACACTTTCAACCACCTCTTCCAGAGGCTTGCGATAGCGCGCCATTAATCGTAATGGTTGCGGTTGAAACGATCATAGATTAGTCCAATTATTAATGCTGTTACCACGACCATCATTTTAGCTACAGAACGGGGACGTTCCGTTCCGATTTTGTGTAGAAACAGTTCCGAGAATCCTGGGATGCTTGAACGTCGCAGGAAATTCGTTTTTGCCGTTTGGCCACGCCATTAAGAGTTTAATTGATAATTTGGACATCCGGCAGCGCGGTTGATCTAAAAAACCTGGAACCGTAATCCGATAACGGAACGCGTTTGCTGGAGATGCAGATAAATATTATTTTATTGCGTCGGTGAATGCCAACGCGAAGAGCTGCCTCATAATCGTAAAGTATCGGGGTAATAACTTCGTAATCTGCCCCGAGTTGCGTACAAATTCGATGTGGTCAACAGAAGATTGGAAGATTGGATTGTTGTTATATCAAAGTATTTGAACTGCAGCACCAGCGTGGCCGTTCGGTTGAGGCACGTGATCGCGGGGCGGGCGGACTCGAGTTCCAATCCCGGAGCTCTCTGATGCCTGGCGGTTGCCTACTTAGCCAGTAATTGAGATACTTGCGTTTAGTTTGGACAAGAGTAATGGCGATCGTCTAAGGCGCGTTGCTTGCCACATTCTCTCAGTTTGCAGTTGAGCCACACAATTATTTAAAGTATATGTCTATAAAGTTATTAAAAATATTCTTAATCTGAAATTCCGTAGAAATAAAGTCGTGATGTGAGGACAAACGCAAGAAACTGTAGTTGTTTAGATGGGAAACCTAGACTGTAATAATTTTATAAAAACCAATTTTTAAGTTGGAATTCGTCAATACGCGAGTAGACATGCAACATCGGTTACTCCGATGAAGAATAAAACAAATTCTATAAAAATGCGTTTATTAAATTAAATTAGGCGCTACAGTACATTAATGCTGATGAATAAATAGGGTGCTAGAATAAGTTTGGAACTTACAATATTTGGTTTTGCAGGGAGGGCGACAAAACGCGGGCTTTTCGCGAAGTTCCCTCGGAATCAGCGGAATTTGTTTCGCTGGCAGCCGCGGAGTCGGTGGCGTTAACATCCGCCTTCCCAAAGAGCCCCAGCCAGTTCCCGAAGAAAGCAAGACCTTGCTCCGCCGTCTCATTTACAGCTGCTATTAGTTCCTCTTCATTAAGTTCTTCCGGCTCGGCCCTAAAATAAGTCACCAGTGACACGGAACGCGTTATTGATTTGGTTTGGAGTTGCAGCTACAGCTATTTATGTGCGCCGAAACGGGCATTTCTGCACTCAAAAATGCGGTAGCGGCCCGAGAATTTCGCAATAACTTTGACTCACTCTGTGCCGTTCCGAGTTTCGTTTTCGCCGGCGGGAACCCTAAGCTGCGTCGTGTTCGAAGCGGGGTCCAGTTCCATCCCGTCGGCTCCTATGGTGAAGCATCCGATGTCGAACTGCGCCTGTACTTGCCCGAAAAGTTTGGGTTCCAGTTGCAGGCAGCCCTTCAAGTTGTCTTCGACGGGATGGAGATTGGAAAAGCGTGCGCAAACTTGGGCCAAGTTCGTGAGGAGGGACATGCAAGTCGGCTCGGGGTTGCGCCCCTTCACTTGCTTGCTGTGGAGCAGGCTATCGCCGTAGGAGACGTTGACGGCGATGCCGTCCTCCTGCGAGATGAACCGCATGTCGACGCAACCTGAAAGATTTCATTACGCGAAAGCTCGCCAAAGAATCTGCACAGCAAATACCAGGCCCTCCGAGGTCTATAAAGGTGATGTTGAAATCCACGCAACATTTGCACGATGGCCCATTACAAGCGCAACTCCTCTGCGCCGCACCATAGGAAGTTTCATCCCTCTTTTCCGCTTCGCTTCCGTCCTCTAAGTCCCAGGATAATAAGTCTAGAACAAGTCATATTAGTGAACATTTCATTATCTCGAAATTAAGCGTTCAGTAACTTCACACAGAGCGGAAAGTTTCGAACAAATTCGTTTGGCATTCAAATGAAGCGAATTTTAAGCAATATGGCGTAAATTCTTCGGCCGCTGAACTCACCCAAGATGTTGGCTGGAGAGCCGAGCGCCAGCGCGCCCCAGAGGAGCACCAAAACCAGAGCGGCCGTGTGGCGGTGCATTCTGCGTGCAATCTTTTGAGGTGGTCAGTGCCCTAGCGAGACCAAGAAGCAGCTCTTCGGCTCAGCATCTTGGGCACGGCAATCATCGACGGTCGTCGGTCCTTGGCCGTTATGGAGGTCATGGTGTCACCTACTTGCCCCACTGTCAATGCCAGCCATTCAAGGCGGTCTAGCAACCGGTACTTGAGGAAAACGAAATCATGCTTCTATGGAGGCGCATGTCTGTGCTTTTCATTCCGTAGCGCTTACACCCTACTTTCTTTTTCTGGAACAAGTTCATCTGTAACCCAGAAAACCCCCTGTACTGCGACGCGGCCGAGAAAGCTAGAAACTTACGTAATGTGCTTGCTTGTCGTCTTTTTTCAGTATCTGTTGACACTTTTTATATAAATACGAAGCGCCATAATAACAAATCTGAAATAATGATGCTACCAAGATGCTTATTATTCTAATTAAACTCAACTTTACATAAAAACAACAACATAACTCTATTATTAATAATTAAAACTAGTAAAAGTAACATATTAGCAGCACAATTATAATTTACAGATATCTAACACCTTACAAACTGAGCGGAATCGTTGCCTAAAAATTTGAAAAGGCGACCATAGATTAAAAAGTCAGTACAGTTGAATTTTCTTCGTAATTATAAGAGGAAGGTAGGTATGATAGAAGAATAAAATGCACCAGAAAAACCAAGATATGAATATATATCAGACACAGACAAAATTGGAAAACAGTACTGTAATAAACTAACCCAAGAGATTGAAAACTAAAAGAAAAAAGTTAAATTTAGTGGTATTGGTTCGTAGCATAATAATACAAAGTATTTAAATACGACAATAAATAGTGATATAACGCGCATAGCCATAAAAACCACCATTAGGTTTTTCAAATAATGGGAACATTTTCCCATTGTCATGGTTTGGTCAAAATTCTTGTAAAGAACTACTTTTTCATATCCAGACAAGTCGGATAAGGCTTTTCCCAACATACGGACAGTAAAGTGCTACTCGGTGCATTACTCCCATGTTAAATTAACCTTAATTACGCACGACTTATTCAAATGTAGGAGTAAAGATAAATTCTTTGGAGTCTGGGAAAAAGGTAAAATTGATCCTGGCCAAAAGTTTTCAGTAACCCATTAACAGTTCGTTCCGCTTGTATTGCTCTAGCATCTAGATGATAAAAACTATTTAAACCATCATCATTATAAAAAATCGACCGATTTCTTGATTGACACAACCTTTATTAAAAGTTGTGCATTATTTTGTTACCATGAAAACAAGGGCGGAGGCAGGGAGTCTAAATTATATAAAAAAATAAACAACACACCATCCGTACATACCTCAAAATAGTATTTTTGAATATTAATGTTGTAAATGATGTAAAAAGAGTTACAGGAAATTGGATCCAGATCGTACAGGACAGAAACAAATAGAAGGGTTTGAGGGAGGCCTATGTCCAGCAGTGGACGACCTAGGCTGGGGAAGAAGGAGAATGTTATTGGAGCCACAAGAGAAATATTATTTGCCGAACATACACCAGGCATAGACAAAATTGGAAGACCGTCACGCAACCAATTGAAAAGATCAAAGAGTTAAATTTAGTGGTACAGATTTAAATGCAAAGTGGATAAATGCGACAATAAACAAATATATTAACAGTATATGGTCTTGAAAACACCTATTAACGAGTTTTTTATAAAAACTTCTTAGAAATGTTTTCCCCCATTGTTTTGGTTTGATCAAAATTCTTGTAAAGTACTGTTTTTTAATAACCAAAGAAGTTGGATAAGACTTTTTCCAACATATAAACAGTAAAATGGCACTCGGTGTATCATCCCCATAATCTATATGTTAAACTAACCTTAATAACGAACGTATTATTCAAATGTAGGAGTAAAAGTAAATTCTTAAGTTAAGTCTGGGATAAAAGTCAAACTAACCCATTAACAGTTCGTTATACTAGTATTTCTTTAGCATCTAGCAAAAAATTTAGACAATAAAACTATTTAAACCATCATCTTTATAGAAAGTTGATCGACCTTTGGTTGACACAACCTTTATTGAAGGTTCTGAATCGTTTTGTTGCCATTAAAACAAGAGAGGTGGATAAAGAGTCAAAATGAAATAAATATATAAACTTAACACACAATCCGTAAACGCTTCATAAAACAGTATTTTTGATTATTAATGTTTTGGAATACTTCACCTACTTAACACAGAGAAAACCTCCCTCTTCTGGGTTTCCTTATGGTATATTTCATAACTGCAAAAATACAAAAAATCTTTAAATTTTTAGGACTGAGAACACTTTTATGCTGTACGTAGTATCCACCAGTATTACTATACTTGTTCTAATTTTAGTAGGAATGCAGTCCAAAAAAAGTTTTTCCAATCCAAAAAGAGCTGAAAATAATTTGGTAGTAAATCTGAACAGTCGAATAGTTCCAGACAAATGTCTTGATGCGATCTAGAATTATTCTGTAGCGTCTCACAATAGATACGTCTATTCATTGTGTCTACAAGTATAGATATAGCAAGCAAAACGACCTATTTGTACAAAAATGTTGTGCATTTCTTAACCGAGCAAAGTTTTCTTTTAGATTCTTCACCAACTTTATCTTACATTTTTCTGTCACTAGTTAAGTCTTATCTAGGCAATCAGCGCCAAAATCTGATACCTGTGGTTGAAAAGGATGTTCTTCCATTAGTACCAAACAAAGGTATTTTTTACTAACTTTAAGGAAGTTCAATGCTTTTTTGGAAGTCTTATGCCCTCTATTTTTTTTCGCGGTAGATATGAACAGTACTCGCTTAGTGAAGGTGGCAGTCTTCCACAAAATATCCCTGGAAGTGACCATAAAGCTTCCTTTGTAGGTTTGTAGAACATTTGTAACTTTGTTTTCTTTTCTTTTCTTCGTTGCAACAAAGCCTTCATTGTTGTCAACTTGTGCATTTTATGAGTTTATCATAAACCTTTGTCTGTTTGCAGCCTAACCACTCATAAACTTTAACCTTACTTAATGTATTTTTAGGCGAATCAGTTTCATATTCAATAGTTTTTCCTGCTAAACATTGGAATATTGAGCTTTAAAGATTTGTATTGTCAAGTCTGTTCTGTTAAGCTTAATAAATTTGTTTTGGATGTCGAAAGAAAGATCAGGCCAATTGTCTTATATATTTAGATTGCTCCAACAAAAAAAGCAGTCAAAAAGTGGCATTTAAAGTGCACCTAAGGCTCTTTACCATTTCCATTCTGGATAGAAGCAATTTGATACTTTAGCAGTTTATTTACTTTTAGTGGAATGGTTCTTTTATGAAAATTTGTGAGAATGTGATGTGTGCGCTGTAGATGAGTCAGGCAACAAAGTCAAAATGAGAAATTATTTTTTAATTTTACATTCTTCCTGGCCTTTTTTTAAACACAAGAAAACCATTGCCGATTGTGAATTTCGTGATAAAGACAAGTTGGTAGAAGTATTTTAATTAGCAAAACATACAAATTGGCAAAAACACCATGTGACAGTAGTTCAGACTGCAATTTGGAAATCAATAGACCCGATTATTTATAGTTGGATTTGAATCGGATCTGCTGGACTGGGTATTTTGCTCTTTAAAGCGATGAATGAACGTGACAATGTGGGTCACAACTAGAATTGACATAGTGTACACAGGTACCACCGTTATATCCAAAAAAATTGATCTTTGATCGCGGTAATGTTTATATTTTTCCCTTTAGCTTCTTAAATGTCGAAAAGTGTACATGCCTCTGTTCTCTTTTGTTTAAGAATTAAAAAAATGCAAAAATTTCAGATTCTGAATTGGTTTATAAGCAAAATAGAGCCCTCCCACATATTACACGATTATTAAGTAAGATAATGTTGTTGAGCTAAAAATCAATAAGGAACATTGCTATTCACCGTTTTTGCGAAATTCAGAGAACCACGTCGCACAGCTGGCTCGGTATAAGTTAGCGTTGTTAAATTAATTATGTAAAGTGGCTGCAGTTAACTTAAATTGTGTGTTATTAGCGTTTAAAGTGCAGGTAGTTGCTTTGACCTGTTTCCTCTACTAAATGCAGTTGCGCTCCGCACTCATTCATGTTTCTGCTTTTCGTTTTTATAAACTTACAAAATGGGGCAAAGTGGAATGATATATTGAATTTTCCTGCTGGCCCGAGTGCCCCCCGATTGCATTCTCGACACAACTATATTTGTCCCTAACCGTTATGCGTCGGCCCACCAGGACATCATTATGCCAGGCATGCAGCTTCGCGTTAAATTAGTCGAAAACGAATGTTAAATAATATTGAGCTCAGGTGCGGATGGTCAACGATGACCCAACTACGCTGACCGACATTCTGTTCCCCTTCCGGCTCTGAAAACTGAAGAAGGGGCCAACACCGCTCCACGCAGAATTACACGGGCAGCCACCAAGTTTACCAGTTCATATATCTACGACCTTGGATATCAACATATCTTATCAGTGATTGGTGAGTCGCTCGGCAGTTTTTGTTGATTTTTTGGTCGTCCTTTTGCACTTGCGGCGGACGCGTAAAACTGCGCAACTGTAAAATCAGAGGTACGTTTAGATTGTGTCTCGGCCCCGAAAAGAGGAAGGCTGACTGCTAGCGCCCCAGTTCGCCGATTAGGCCGAAAATCCAGTTTTCGATTTCTTCGTCCAATTTTCAGAGCCGAATCAAAAATCAGCAATTGTCGGAGGAGATAGTTCGGAAAACAACCTGAAGCCTGTCCTATCTCTGCGTTCGCAACCCTGTTCACGTACGATGCACGCGTTATAGAAGGCGCATGAGGAGGTTTTCCCATTTTTGCGTGATTTTCCGGCTTAGGATGCTTAAACAAAATAACGACGCGTGCCTAGCACCGCAGCCTTCCGACTTGGGGAACGGGCGAATCCCGAAAATGAGCGATAAGCGCCAAACGGTTTCGCTCATAAAGGGCGCTGATAACAGTGTTTGGATGCTTTGCTGGGATTTCTACCCTGCAATCCGATCTGCCAGCGAGACGGCTCCGGCACCGTGATTTAGCGCGCTAATTAAAAAAATGACGCCTGCAATAGATTGCATTAATTGCGCACTCAAGGTGCCATGATTTCTTGTGATTTATTTCGGCAGCTGCCAGTGCTCAATGGGCGCGGCGTGAAAGGGCGGATTTGTGATCTCACGAGCTTTTCTTTGCAGGGCGAAGCATAAACCGACATGCGGTTATCACTCGTCTTTGAGTTGCTGCTTATATTTGTGCTGTTGGCCTTTGCAGCTTCCAGGGTAATCGGTAAGCATGACTGAGTCTGAATTATGCCGTAGCATTACGCAATAATTAATTTACGCGCTGATTATTAAGGTGTAAATGACATGTAAAAATTATACAAACGAATTCAGAGATAAAATCGGGGTTGAAATTACGCATGAGCGAGCTTCCACAAACGCGGAGCGCCAAGCCGACAGCAAAATTAAAATGTTATAACTCCGCAGACTCCAAAAGCTTGCGTAGCAGGCGCAGGCCCGTGGTGCGAAAATCGCAGAAGGTCGGCCACAAGACCCGCCAGGACGTGAACAAATACTGCAACTGCTCGACGAAGCTCTGCAACTGCTGCCGAGAATTCAACATCCCCTTGGTGACGTTCCAGGGCCCGGGATGCGCCACGCTTCAGTACCTGCAAGGAGACCGCTTGGCGATCTCGATGAGCTTTGGAGAAAGAATTCTCACCAACACCACCATTTCGGGTAAGGGTAACGACTTTCCGAACTTAGAGTTGTACGATTGTTATTTCTGCAGGCAGGAAACCACAGCCGGTATGCATGCCGCTGCCAGGAGGCGTATCGAAGTTCTGCGGGCGCGTCTACAACATCGGCCGCGAGGGAGAAGACTTTAAAGCTTGTCTCGGCCTGGAACTTAGAGCCTTGCAGGATATCGAAGCAGCGCTCAGAGTTTCCTGCTTTCGGTTCGGCCCAAAGGGCCTCAAAGTGGAGCCCGCGCAGCCTTTACCTGTCGTCGAGAACTCAGAAACCGACAACTACGATGAGGAAGACGACGACGATGACGATGACGACGACGATGACGAATATGGATTTGATGACGACGACGACGATTACGGCTTAGACAACGACGTTGATTCCGGCGATTACACCGCTTTCAGCGTTTTCGATGATGAGATCGTCGGTGATTACTTCGGAGATGACGACGACGACGACGACACGGATGATGTAGTAGAAGTCGTTACCAACAAAACTCCAGTCCGAAGAGTCACTCGCAAACCAACTAGAAGCACTTCAAAAGTGGTACGCAAGCCAACAAAAAGAGTTACAACTTCCAGACCTCTCACAGCCAAATCAACCGCACCTCCAAAACAAATTTTAACTTCCACAACAACTTCCCACACAATAATGATTCCTGTAGCTACGATAACAACAGCAAAAAAACCGGAAGTCCTAGACGTTAGTTTCAATTCCGTCGACATGCCAATCTCCGCAGAAACTGTCGCGTCGTCGCCGCATGAATCAATCGCCCCCGTTACCGCTATGTTGCAAAGCAGCCCTGCCGGAACTTCTCATATGACATCAATGGACGCAAAGCCAGAAAAGCTTGTCCCAAGTTCTACATCTTCCGAAAGCTCCATGGCCGTTTTTATCACCAAACCGTTAATTTCAGAATCAACGCCTGGAATGGAAAAGGAAGTCGCTACTCAGCAACAACCAACCCCATTTTCTTTGATGTCCACAATGCAAGAGACTATCAATACGGCCACAGAGCCTTCGCACAAATATGAATCAACTACTGCAACGGATAAAACTTGGACGACAAATATGGTCACTGACGTAACGGAAGAGGCCGAAGAAGAAAACAGCAGCACCGAGGCTGCGTCTAACTTAATTTTGAAAAATGATGACGACGATGATAACATTTTGGAAGATGATGAGGATGAGGAAGAAGATGATGGTGAAGGCATAACAGATCCTATATCTACGGTCGTCGAAGAGGTTTTAGGAGATGACGACGACAGCGAAGAGAAAACTAAAACCGATAAAGAAATCAGCAAAAAACCGGAGAAGAAAAATAACAACAAAAAAGAGAGTTCGGATGTGATAGATGATATTGTTAACGGGGTAGTCGAAACAATAACTGGCGAAGATGCCGACGATAGCGAGCAGGAAACGACTGCAACGAGCGTCACAACTGTAAAGCAAAATAATGATGACGACGATGACGTCGACGACGACGAGGATGATGAAGATGCTGAAGATGATGACGAAGAAGAAGACGAACAGGATCTTTTGGAGGATGACGATAATGAGAGTAATGAGGATGAAAACGAAGACGAAGCTAGAAAAATGAATCTTTACTCAAATACCTTAAGAAGAAATAGGAGAAGTAGCGATATTTGGTAGTGATGATTAAATTGTTATTTATTAGTAGGGTGTTTACTTCTGATTAATCTCTCAGTTAAAAATGAGCTGTCGGTTGGTTATTGCTTTGAACTGCTAATTAAACCGACGATGTATTTTGCTACATTGGCAGATTAATTCGAGGTATTGCTAATGATGGGTATTTATATTATTTATTTTATTTATTGAATTCAATCATGTATTCTGTGTATATACTTGTAGATTATAAAAGGACGAAAATAAATTTTGCTAATTTATTGCCATTTTTAATTAACCTGTTGTAATAATCAAACGAAATTTTCGATAAGGTATTATATATAATTTAATCCAATAGCACGAAAGTGGTACAGTAACGGTAAATCAGATGGGAATCTTGCAGAACAGTCACCAGCTCAGAAGTATTATCATTAGGCTGTTGCTCCTCAAGATGAGACGAAGAACTCACGCATTCGCCTTGATGGCGGTGTTCTTAGTGGGATGCGCAATTTCAGTTGGTAAATACCGCTGTTTAGTGCTTATTTAAGATGTAATTTGCATGCTAATATCTTGACAGATTCAGCCACTTCGACGAGCTCCGTGATTAAAAAAGAAGTTACAGTTAAAAATTCTACCGTAACTGCGGCAGCCTCGGAACTGGTTACGACTACGCGGCGCCCGCTGATAGATGGAGCCAGACTGCCATGTGCCTGCCTAAAAGGGCAATGCGGTTGTTGCACGGGAGTCATCCTTGAGCGGTTCAGGCAAAAATTCTGCCTGAATATAACCTACGAACCGGACGAGTTCGGATTCACGGCCGCGCTGAGCTTGAACGACCGGGTTCTTTATAAGAATACCATTTCAGGTAACTATCAAAACTGCTTAGCGCCTAAGTTATTAAAATTGGCTTGTACAGGATGAGGCAGATTTGTCACTTAATTTTTGTCGTGCATCTAAGGATTTTTTTTATTGGTTTTGCAGCTTACTTACAATCTACTCTTTATACAATTTAGAGCAATAAGTAAATTTGATATGTGTCTAGGCATGAGTAGAGTTTTCAACCACTGTTGATTCTCTTAGGTTCTATAGATGAGTAATGGCTGCTTCTCTTGCGTTGTGGTTACTGTGCTAAGTCGGTTGGCCATTGTCTTTTCAATCTTCTTCTGACATTGAGTGGAGTACTTATGTTTTCAATTAGTCTGTTTTCGTGTCCTTGGAGTCTTTGGTTATAGAGTGTGGCTGGTCGTTGTATTTCATCATTAACATATGGTATTTGCAGGTCATTGTGCAGAGCTTGATTGGAGACGTACCACGGTGCATTGGTTATTGTACGCAGTACTTTTGACTGAAGTCGCTGTATTATCTTCTTATCTGCTTAGCGCAACTCCAGAGTTGAACACCATATGTTCATATTGGTTTTATTATAGTTTTATATAGCAATAGTTTGTTATTTAGTGTTAACTTGGACTTACGACACATTAGCCAGTGCATTTCTCTTAGTTTAAAATTCATTTGTTGTCGTTTATTTTTGATGTGTTTTTGCCATGTTCATTTTTGATCGAGGTGTAATCCCAAGTATTTAGCTTCCGTTTTAGCTGGTATTTGTGTGTTGTTGATTGTAACGTGTGGACAGGTTGATCTTCTTGTGGTGAAAGTAACTTGTATTGATTTTTCCTGGTTAACCTTGATCTTCCATGCACTGTACCATTCTTCAAAAAGGTCTAGGTGGCGTTGTATGCATCGTGTAGCTAAAAGTGGGTCTGCATTCGTTGCAAGTAAGGCCGTGTCGTCAGCAAATTTGTGGTTGGTGCATCGGCATAGTATACTAGGTATAGTAGTGGGCCGAGAACGCTTCCTTGTGGCACCCCGGATTGCACTAGATGATATTGTGAGTAAGAGTTGTTGAATCTAACTTGGAAGTATCTTTCAGAGATGTATGATTTTAGTAGTAAGTAGTATGGACTGGGGAATGTGGTTTTAATTTTATGTAATAGTCCGGTGTGCCACACTTTGTCAAAGGCTTGTGTTATATCTAGGAATGCCGCTGTACAATATGTTTTCTCCTCTAGGGTAGTTGCAATTGTATTTACTATTCTATGTGTCTGTTGAATAGTGGAGTGGCGTTCCCTGAATCCAAATTGGTAGTCAGGTATTATAGTTGATTAGTCTATGTCAGCTCTAATTCTGGCGAGTAGCAGTTTTTCAAATAGATTTGATAGCGTGGGTAACATGCTAAGTGGTCGGTGTGAGCTGATTTCATTGACTGGTTTTCCAGGTTTGGGTCTTATGATGATATGAGCAAATTTCCATATCACTGGGATATACGATAATCTCAGCATACTATTGAAGATTGTTGTCAATAGAACTACTGCTTTTCGTGGGAGGTGCTTTAGTATTGCTCCTGTTATTAAGTTTTAACCTGGTGCTTTGCGTGGGTTCAAGTTTTTGATCTCCTGTTTTATCTCTGTAGGAGAAAATGATTTTATAGGTAATGACATTTGGTATGTTCAGAAAATCTTCGATTTCTTCGTCAGAGTTTCTATATGGAGGTAGAGTGAATACTTTTTTGAGGTGTTCAGCGAATGCTGTGGCTTTTTCGATATCGCTTTTTGCCCAGCTTCTGTCTGGTTTCCTTATTGGCGGTATTGTTACTTGCGGTCTTTTGAATTTTTTTGTGGCCTTCCAAATAGTATGACCGTCTTTGGACAGTGAGGTGACGTAGTGTTCAAAGTAGTGTTTCTTACTTTGTTGAGGGTATTATGTAATTTCCTCCTTAGACTGTTGTAAATCAATCTGTCTTCGTTATTTCTTGTCCTGTGCCATCTAGCCCTTGCTCTTCGTTTTTCTGTTACTAATTCTCTAATATGGAGCGGTATGTTTTTCGTTTTTGTGGGTGTTTCTATTGGCGTTGGTGTTGAGTGCCAGGCAGCTTGTTGTATTAGGCTAACGAGAGTTTGTGCTGCTTCATCTAGTTGGTCGGTATTTTTGATTCTTATTTCCAGACTTATGCTTTCTTCTATGAAATCTTTGAATTCTTCCCAATTTGTTTTTTTTGTTGTAAGGTTAGGAGTAGGTGAGATGTTGATTATGTGTGAGCTTAGTGTTGCAATGACTGGTGTGTGGTCTGACGAAAGTTCAAAGTTTGATTCAATTTGCATGTAGTTTAGCGATACACCCCTCAGAATGAAGAAATCTAAGAGGTCTGGCAACTTGTTGGGGTCGGTTGGCCAATATGTCGGTTCGCAACTGCTAAGATAATTACAATTCTGTGTAGTTAACGCATTTAGGAGGTTTTTTCCTTTTGGTGTCATCAGTCTCGCGCCCTATACTGTGTTTTTTGCATTCCAGTCTTCGCCAATTATAAATCTATTGCCTTGAGATTGAAAAAATTCTTTGTACTCTTCAGGAGATATGGCATGTCTTAGAGGGCAGTAGATCGCAGTAATTCTGAAGGACCACGGGCTTGCATCAACTTGGATACTGGCAGCTTGTATTGTTGCAGTTTGGTGATGTATTAGCTCATGAGTGCATCTAAGAATAATTTAAAGTTTTTTTTTTGAGTTTTTGCCAAAACTTTTTTTGATACCCTGCTCTTTGGTTTTGTTTTGTCATTGGAATCGGTGATGGCTTGTCATAATTGTGGCGCTTTAATGATTAAAGACTGACATAATACCTTCATATTCAAACTCTTCACCATTTTTTTAACCTGGTCTATCAAAATGACGTTGGTAGCGTCATAATAAAAACTTGAACTGTATTAGTAAGTTTTCAATGCAACCATAATGAATTGTTTTCCATTCCGAAGGGGAAAGGGTTTAAAACAACAAACTATTGGAATTCCTCAAACCCACAGCAGCCAAATGGTCAAAGAAGGCAACACTGTTTTAATATGTGAATTCAGTAACATTTAAATATAGGATACAGCTGTTTTTATCAACTTCAGGTTTCTTTAAAAATTTCTAACACCAAACCGAAATTTGTGTTAGTAACATATATAGTAGCTTAAAGTATCATACAGAAGTTTCTTAATCAACAATCGATATACAATAATTATTAGCTAACCGTAAGAAAGTGTTTGCTCATCTTGATGGTAGAAAAAGTCCAAAATGGTAAGCTATCGGAGTTACTCGATGATGGCTCATCACAACTATAGCGATAAAACGGTTTGGGAAAGACAAAAATTCATTAAAACGTAAATTTCTCAACCTTTTAATATAAGACATAGATGGTTTTTACCAATTTTGTCATAATTATATACCGATGAGGAGAAAGTTTAAAAGCGTAATATGTTGGAGTTGCTCGTTACACCAATAGGAACCAAATAGTTCCAGAATAATATGAAACAGCTAATTTTGGTCAAATTTATTTTGAATTTTTCTAATACCAAGCCGGTAATTGCGCTGTTAAATTGATGTTGGTGGTATCACCGTATAGAGATGTGCAATACAAGTCAAAGAAGAGATGTTATTGGGATTGCTATATAATAGTTTGTTACTCTTGCGGAAGTCAGATGGTCCAAGATAGACAATATTTTCTAATGGAAACTAAACAATTTTTTAACATAGAACATGTGGTTTTAGCCAATTTCAAATGTTTATTAACTTTTTCAAACTGATGTTAGTGGTACTACGGAATAAAGTTGCACAAAGTGTCATAAAGAGGTTACTTTAATAGCAAGTTTTTTATATTATTAGCTAACCTTTGCAAATATTTTCTCATTTCAATGGGAAAAAGTTCAAAAAGGGTAACCTATCGGAGTTGCTCAATGATGGTTCGTCATATCTATAGCAATCAAATGGTTTGACAAAAAGAACTTTTTTTAAAATGTAAATCACTTGGGTGATTATAAACGCCGCGTGAATTTTTTTACGTTAAACTGATGTTCAAGCTGTTAATTTTCGTCAAATATAAATTTTTTAACGTTAAACTGATGTTTGAGCTATTAAATTGATTTTAGCAACATCACAGTATAGAGTTGCACAATTTATTCTATGTAAGTTGCTCCAATAGCAAGTTCTTAATACAAATAGCGTGTGTTAATTATTAGTCAACCTTAACAAAGGTTTTTCCACTTCAATGAGGAATAAGTCTAAGAGGGTAACTTATAAGAATTGCTTAGTGCTGGGTTATCAGATCTATAGCATTCCAATGCCTCAAGATAGATACAAATTCTTCTAATATAAATTAACAACTTTCTCATATTTGAGAACATTTGGACAATTCAAAATTTTTTAACCGCTAACGGAAGATTTTGACCAACTTGTGTCATATACAAGTTGTTTCAATAGCAAGTTCTTAATACAGATGGCATGTAGTAGTTACTAGCCAACTTTAATAAATATTTTTTCATTCCGATGGGGAAAAATTCAAAAAGGCAAGCTATTAAAATTACTCAGTGGCATGTTGAACTTGTAAAAGTAAATGTGAACTAAGTACTTTTTAAATATGGGACATAGCTGTTTTTGCCCAAATTCTAACATTTTTGAAGTTTTGAATGTTTTGACGTTCATGGTATCACAATATAGAGTTGCACAGTATTATGGCGTAATTCCTATTTAACCCTAACAAAATGTTTTGTTATACCAATGGGTCAAAATTAAAAAAGGATAAGCTATTGGAGTTGTTCATAGATAGCTCGTCATTTGAGAAAGACGTTTTTAAAAATGTAAATTTCTCAACCTTCTAACATAGAAAAGAAGGTCAAATTTGGTTAAACATTTTTAATGTTTAACAAGTTTTTAATAGAGATATCCTCTAATAGTTATTAGTCAACCTTATTGAATAATATTCCATTTCAATAAGGGACAAAGTTTAAAAGGATAAAATATTGGAATTGTTGGGTGATAACTTGTCACACTTGTAGTAACCAAGCGGTTCCAGGTAGACAAAAATTCTTACAAATGTAAACTAAGCAACCGTCTAATAATAAGACCGATAATTTTGATTAACTTCAAGTAGAGTTTTTTGACAAACTTTTTCGAATGTTTTAACGTTAAATTGATGACGAATCAAGTCCAAAGGAGTAAATTGGAATTGTTCAGTGATAGCTCGTTACACTTGCAGAAGCCGTACGGTTCAAGACAGACAAGGACTATTTCAAATATAAACTAAGCAACCTTCTAATGTAGGACAGATGGTTTTGGCCAACTTAAAACTATTTTCGAAATGTTTTAATGTCTTTCTGATCTTACACTGTTAAACTGTTGTAGTAGCATTACAGTATGGAGTTCCACAAAGTGTTATATAAAAAATACAAAAGGGTAGGCTATTAAATTGCTTATTGATGGCTCGTTATACCTGCAGAAGTCAAATGGTTCAAGATAGACAAAACTTTTGTAAAACTTGAATTTAGCAACACGTTGATTTTGACCAATTTGGGGTAAATTACTCTGTTAGTGGCTTGTTACACATTTACTAACCAAACGGCTCCCGATAGCCAATATATTTTTTGAACTAAACAACCTTCTAATATAAGACATAGATAGTTTTGAGCTAAATTTTTTAAGACCAAAGAAGTACTTGAGCTGTTAAACTGATGTTAGTAGTGTCACAGTATCACACGATCACAATCACGATGAGCCTTTTTCCATCCATTGTTGGACGTAGGCCTTCTCCAAAACTTTCCATCTTTCTCTATCCATAGCTAATGCCACTCACTGTATTTCTGCAACGTCTTGTATGTTATCTCGCCATCTTCTACTTGGTCTTTCTTTTCCTCTTTTGTAACTTTGTGGTCTCTATTGTCATGTAGTTTTAGTCCATTTATTATCTTGTCTACGTGCCAAATGGCCAGTCCATTGCCATTTTAGCTGTGCAATTATTTCCATAATATCGTTAACGTTTGCTTGTTGGTGTATCGAAGTATTTCGCTTCTTATCTATTGGCTTTATTTCAAGCATTTACCTTTTATGTACCCTTTGTGTTCTCCAGGTTTCTCAGCCAAACGTGATTGCCGCGATGATATATTGGTTGTAAACCTTTATCTTTAAATAATTTGGAACTTCTTTGTCTTTTTGAATATACCTGAGCTTTCCAAATGTAGACCAGCCTATTCGTATTCTTCTTCTTATTTCTTTGGACGTGTTTTATTTATCTGTTGAGATTTGTTGACCTAAGTCTATATATTTATCAACAATTTCCAACGGTGTACCTTCTAAAATGTTTATATTTCGCTTGCCTTTGTCAGTATCTTAGTCTTCGCTTTGTTCATTTTCAGTCCAACTTCACTTGGGCGGCTGTTAAGTTTTTTAATCATTTATTGTAGTTTTCGGTGGTCTTTACTAAGTATAACGGTGTCGTCAGCGAACCTCAAGTGGCTCAAGTTCACTTTGTTAATATTTATACATTTATTCGACCAATCCATTTGACAAAAGACATTTACTAGCATGCTGTTTAATAGCTTTGGGGAGATCACATCCCCTTGTCGTTACTCTTTTTTGTGTAGGTATGTTATCTGTACTTGTAGTTGAGTCTGCTTTTATATACATATTTGCATTATTGTAGATGCTCTTTATTCATTGGTTATATCTGCTGTCTAGTCCATAATTGATCAACGAGTTTGCCCAGATTTCTATGCACTCAAATGCCTTCTCGCAGTCTATAAAGCCTATGTATAGATGGATGTTAGATTAGTTGCTCTTTTCTGGTAAGTTTTGCATTGTTTGAAGATGGTCACATGGGTTGAATCCTGATCTAAATCCCGCAAGCGCTATTGGCTGATTGACATCAAATTTGGTCGTCAGTCGGTTAGTGATTATTTTTATGAATAGCTTATAGAGTTGTGACAAAAGACTTACTGATCTCTAGTTATTTAAGTCTGCAATATCTCCTTTTATATGGACGACTACGACTCCTGCTCTTTGTCGTGATTTAGGGATTTCTTGAGTTTCCAGCCATTTATTATATATTTTTCAACATATATACATTTCAACAATAATATTCCCTGGCCCTGATGGTTTATTGTTCTTCATCTTTTTAAGGCATTTTTAATTTCGTCTGTTGTTATGTCCGGTATTTCTTCCTAACCTACATTTAAGATTTTCTTTTTTGAGACTGCAATTTGTCTCTTATATGGGTTCATTTTTGATTCGTAGAGTTCAGTTTCGATTTTGGTTTTTACGGTACCTCTCTTTTTTGATGTTGTATTTTATTTGTTTTTGATCTTTGCAATTTCTTTTTGGCTTATTCTGGAACGCTTCTTTAAAGTTTTAGGTTATTTATTTTCTTCCAATGTCTCTAGTATAGCCTTAATTTTAAATTTTCTTGCATTTTTTCTTATTTCTTTTATAATTAATTTATTCGATTTTGCTGATTTTATCTTATTTAGGTCATTTTTATTTGGATGCTTTTACGCCTCTTTAATAGGTTTTCTGTTTCTTTGCTTTTGGAGCTGATTTTTGTGGTACTTCTATTACTGCCTACGAAATATGCTAGTTAAGTTTATTTATATCTTGTACATCACCTCTTCTACCTAGTATCAGCTTCTTTGGTAGTTCTTCCTGAAAGAGCAATTTATTTTCCGTCAATTTGTTAGTGTCAATGTGTTTCTTTCCATTTTTGAATGTATTATCTCTAAATAATTGGAGATTAATGTACAGCTTTGCTTGGGCCATGCTGTGGTCACTACCAACTGTGTATTTGCTTAGGACTGATACGTTTTGTATTATATTTTTCTGGGCGGAAATTATAAAGTCTCTTTTTTACCGTATGATCAGGATTTTGCTATGTCCATTTGTAATGTTTTCTTTTTCTGTTAGTTTTGTTTCAGCTTGTCCCTTACTGTATAGTATGTATTTTAAATTGAAATTTGTGAGATATTCTCCAGCACGCCTGACTTCATCCAAACCTCTTGTGTCCCATTTCTTTTTGCTTCTTTTTTTGTCCGACCGTCGTCGTAATCGGGGGATGTGAGGCTGCTGCAGACTAAGGGCCGTTGCTTTCCGACTTCTTTTATTTTGGGAAGACATTGGTCATGTGTCTTGGTGCATGAGTTTAGGAAAGGGAAGGGATGGGGTTGGTGGTATAGGACCATTTAGGTTAGGATACGGCTCTTCCTCAGAGTGGGTGAGAGAGCCATAGCTCATGTGGGCAGGGTCGCTTCCCTGTAGTAGACCTATCTTTGTCGGGATCACAAAAGAGTGTCTAGTCACTACCATAATCACAGTACATTGTATAATGTATCATATATAGATTGCTTTATTAACAAGCTTTCAATAAAGAAGGCACATAGTAGTTTTAGCTAGAGTTTGTCACATTTGTACAGCCAAAAGGCACTAGATGGACAAACACTCTTTCAAAAATAAATTCATCATCGTTCTAATGTAAGAACAAAATTTGTGTCTCGATTATATATCTAATGATTAAGTTAAGGTTGGTACTAAGGTTGTTTTCAACTTTTGTTGTTACTTATTATCTATTTATAAAACGCAAACAGAATCTGAAAGTGACAGTTGGACAAATCTCAACAGATTATCTTGGTTCGTTTTACAAATTTTATGAACTTTCTTGAATGACTAGCAGTCCTGCTCATAAACAAAAATAGAAATTTTGAGATACTTAAAGGCTCAAACACAATAGCGCTTGTCTAGTTTTTGAAAAGAAGGGAATAAGTAGTTATTTGTTCAATAAAGATTTGATTGATAGCTATTGTTTTATGAAGGATAGTGACATTGTAGAAGCTTCTCTAAAATGAAAAAAAGTTTGTCTTTATTCTTGTTCGTATCAAACCCCAATTCAGTAAACTGACATATTTGGTGATTTACTAGAGATAAAGATATAAAAGTACTCTTCTAGAGTAGTGATAGAAGATATGGTTGCATATAGTTTACAAAAAATAAAAAATGAAATTTTAAGTGACTTTTGTTTAACCCTGTACATCCAATTAATATTCTTAGTTGGGTGCTCGTGGAATTTAAAATAGCTTACATTTAAAAATACATTCGTTATCGAATATCCAGATTGTACGTCCTTTTAAAATTAATTAAACCTTGTAATCGGCTGAAAATATGACCTCCGTAGAGTCGCGTGGCCAAATCGGCCCGTGACCTATCTCGCCTGTTAATTAAAGGAGGAAAATGTGATTCAGAAAATTTCTGGGATCATTTTTTGCCGGTTCGCCCTGGGGAACAGTAGTAACTCTTATCTGCCAGGCGCGCATTCGTTTCGGCAGTTTCGCTGGCTTACATATTATCCAAACACCGGTAACTTATAGGTCGAATCTGCCGTGATTTGTTGCGGTTTTAGTTTGCTAAAAGCCCAATGGAAAAATTAATGATATTGTCTTAGCGGAAAGCGATTTCGGCTTTCATCGTTTTTCATTTTTGCGCGCAAACCAAAAATTACGGTCGCTTATATACCCTTAAAGCTCCACTCCCGCTCGAACTTCCCTGGCTTGCGGCAACTTACTTTGTTATGTTTACAGGAAAGAATCCTCCCCCAATCTGCATACGCTTGCCCCGGTTTCGCTTTATACAACTCTGCGTGGAGTTTTCAAATATATACTTCGCCAATCGTAATATGCATGTGTGTGTAGATGTGGAAGCGAATTGGGAGAGCTTCACGCTGCTAGACTTTTCTTTCAATTGTGTTCGCCTGGGGGTTAACGGAGTAGCGGTGGTTGGACCCGAGGAAGGCGGCGGCCTTCCGCTGCTACCGTTCGACGAGGAGGACCAAACCGACGAAGACTACGATGACAGCGCTAGGAACGTACCCTCACCGCTGCTTCTCGATCAGAAAGTCATCGCGGCTTCTTTGGAGCCAACAAACACAGACGCAGACAAATCAAATTACCTCAAATACACAGGTGGCAAAAACACGTCGGGGAGGACAAATTCCACCGCTGGCATGAAACCCGATTCAAATGTGACTATCGGAGACGTCTCGATAGGAGTAAAAAAACTCCCTGGTGGGGACTTCTTAATAACATTAAAAGGAAACACTACACTTAGAAGCAATCAATTAATCTGAAAAGATTTATGGCTTGTCCTTTTATCAAGGTGTACTTGTTTAACATTTTATATATGGCAGTATTTATTGTAATAAATATATTTAACTGTATTTAAACTTAGTGTAATTTGGAGGGGAGAGTGGTGGTGAAATTGGTAGGTGTGATGAACAAGGCTCTTCTTCTCTCAGATTATAGTTGATTATGAATTATAAATAGAAGCTTATAGTTGCCAGATAAAAAACTTAAAATCATATTTCATTTCTGGCTGGAAGTGATAAACGATAATATAATTTGTTGTCATAAGTGTAAAAAAAAAAATAAAAAGGTAGAAAGCTCCTATCACGCACGTATGTGAGTCTAAGATAATTAAAATAGAAGACGTCTCCACACCAATGGTGCAGTTCGTCCCGCTAATTTCCAGAAATCCGGTTCTACAGCATACAGACTTTCTGCTTCGCAACAAGCATTTTATCCGTGTTGCGTATTTAATTACAAGGTACTGTCACATTTTCTTCAACCACACCCGTTATATACCAGCAAATACCCCAGCAATCTCAGTGTGTTGCTCAAAACCAATTCTCTACACTGACATAACAAACAGAAATCTGAGAAATGGTAGTAAATAAAAAAAAGAAAGAGTCAGGATAAAAGATCAATAAAAAATATTTTTCTTATATTGTCGACCCATCTCATCGGCGGTCCTCCTTTACCTCTTCTTGTTTCTCTGGGTCTTCAGTGGGCGATGTTTAACGTCCATTTGTTGTTAGTGCCTCGAGCGTTGTGGCTTACTCAGCTCCACTTTAGTTTTGTGATACGTTTCATGATATATGTTGTTACTGTTCTTTGTCTGATTGCCGTATTTGTAATTCTATCTCTTATAGAGGTATCCAATATTTTTCCTTCCACGACTCTGAATTATTCATAGCTGATTTGCACTTTTCTTTGGTTTCCGGCTTATATCTAGCTACTGGTATAATACATGTTCGTCTACGTTATCTATGTTCCTCTATTATTTATTCCAGTTTATTGGGGTCAGAGAATATTAAAATTATATTATCCGCGTATCTTAAATGGCTCAGATAATCAACCAATAGAAAACGAAAATCACACTGCAGAATATATTTGGAATACCAAACACTTTAAAACTAAAACTTTGCTACCAATGTTCTTCATCGATCTTAAACCTGCAGAGAATATCAAAAATATATATGAAGTTGAATTTCTGTTATACTAAAATTAAATTCGATCCACCACTGCAGAAAAAAGTACTTCAGAGCGTAAAATTCGAGAAATATGGCCACACAAAGAACTTCTGTTATTGCAGACCTGATTATATAAAATGCACTGTGGACCATAATACTGAACAATGTCTAAAAAAGAAAAATCATTTAACGTTAAATACAAAGGAAATCATCCTGTTAGACCAAAGTGGAATAAAGAAAACATGACACAGAATCAGACCTCCTAAAGAGGCGTTTTAACCAAGCTGTAAGTTAAATTAAGAGCTTATTAAATAATTGTGAAAGCAAAGGTGTGCAAAACTAACTCAACAATTTTTCTACTACGGACGCGACCGACTACTTGCTCTGTAAAACGACCCGTAAAGTTAAACACACTAAATCTCGCAACCCTCCCATTCGTACAGATAATGGGGACTGACCCAAAAGCAACGAGGATAAAACCAAAGCATTTGCTGTCTATATTTTTACAACCTTTCGACCTAACTCTGTAGTTACCAGTTATTATATGAAATATAAAGTAAAAAATTATCTAGAATT
Organism: Sinelater perroti; assembly: GCA_036346155.1. NCBI lineage: Eukaryota > Metazoa > Arthropoda > Insecta > Coleoptera > Elateridae > Sinelater > Sinelater perroti. The sequence continues at coordinate 692,574 of JARFIY010000051.1, read as the reverse complement.
TTCCTATCAACCTGAACTTTTTTTACCCAAATTTACTTTAAAATATAATTAATACTAAACTAAACCAAAAAAAAAATAATCCGGCTTCCACCTGATTACGGTGAAAATACTCAACGAACTCCCAGAGGTAGGTCTACAATATATTACACAGATCTACAATTCAATCCCATTAACCGGTTATTTTTCTCTTTTGTGGAAAGTAGTAATTTTAATAGAAAAACCTGGAAAACCATCACACGAAATCAGATTCTATAGACCTATCAGGCTATTCCCAATGCTGGCGAAGCTATTGAAAAAGCTGATCTTAACCAGAATAGCCCCAATACTAACTTCGGATTTAGATCATAACACGCAACTACTGAGCAAGTCCACTACGTTTGCAACTATATCCAATAATTTCTAGAATAAAAGAAGCCTTGTGCTGGAGCCTTTCTAGATGTAATACAGCCATCTGATAAAGTCTGATACAGTGACCTCCTTTATATAATCAAAAAAAATCTGCCCTCCTAATTATTATAAAAATTCCTTCAATTCTATTTACAAGATTGACATTACCTTGTTTAGTATCAAGATGAAAAACTTCTCTTTATACAATCAATCCTGATGTTCCCCAGGATAGCGTACTTAGACCGGTTTTACATCTCATCTTCACAGATCATCTATCTTTCTCATAAAATGTGACATATGCTGATGATACAGCAATATAATCAGCACACCTAGATCCTCTTATAATCCTCATTATAATGTTTATAGAGTAATCTCGACCAAAGTCAAATTTGGCTATCAAAGTAGCGGATGCAAATTAACAAAACAAAATCTATTCGTTACATTTACAAATCGCAAAATCAATTGTTCCCCTGTTACTATGAATAGATTCCAGTTGCAGCGATAAGATGATGTCAAGTATTTAGGCATACACCTTGATCGTAAACAGACCTGAAAAAAGACAAACAGTTCGGATTAAAGCTAAACCACTTGTGCTGGTTAATTGGGCCCAAAAAAATAATCTTGATCTATAAAGCAAATCTCAATTTTATATGAAGCTATGGAGCCCAGTTATGAGAATCTGTAGCTAAATTTACCATCGAAATTCTAGAAAGGTTTCAGTCAAAAATTCTCAGATTAATAACGGGCGTCCCTTAGCATGTGCCAAATCGAGTTGTAGCCCACGACTTTTAAATTTCAAACATTAAAGAAGACACACCTAAATAAACAAGAAATTAGATTAAGAAATTTCCCTAACATATATATAAGAAAATGTTTTATTATGAAGTAATTTTTAGAGATCTACTCAATTTTGACTAAAAGATCTATTGATTTGGAACAGAGTTTAAGGACACAATCATGAGTTACTTTTCATTTCAGGTTGTAGTAATATGTAAAGCAATACGTCTATACAATTTGTTGGTCTTATTCGTAGTAAGACACCAAAGAAGTTACCACAAAATATGGGGACCTAGACTAAACAGACATGAGCAAGCCGATACAGTCCAGCCCCATAAATATCACTTTTTGATAAACTGCAGAGATTCTACAACAAAAAAAGTTTGGTCTCAATCATATTTACAATGAGGATAACCGTATTATTTTCACTGAACAAAAGCAACCTAAATCAAGGAAGAAAGTTGCATTTGTTTTGGAAACCAACTAATTGAGATTGAAGCACTTGTTAGACCCAATCACATCATTAAGTATTTCACCCATACTTGATACTTCTGTACACAAAGTGATTCAAGTGAGCGATTGTACCACCTTATTGTGAGCGACATTTAGTATAAGTAAAGTTTTCTTTCTAATTGTAATTGTTGTGGGATTCCTCTTTAGTTTGGCATCCAAAAAAGGAGGAATCTTGATTGAAACTCGGCTCACCACATTTCAATCTTGACGCTCTGGCGCCACGAGATTCTGTTGTCTTTGTCGTTCAGCCATGATCGAGACCGAGATCGCGTCGGAATGTCACCAAATGGTGACATTTTTGACATTTGAGGTTATTAGACAAATTGTAATATTAAAGTTAATTTTAAGATTAAATAACATCATGTTAATTTTTTTAAAAAAGACTAAAAGCAAAGATAATATAAAGGGAGTTTTAGAGAAGAAAATGTACATATAATATATTTTGATAAATAGATTTAAAAAACTTTAAATAAGCCTGGAAACTAGCAGAAGTTATATTGTCTTTGAGTTGGTGGATAACAATAATATTCTTTATATATTTAACACAAAAGAAAAAAATAACAACAGCTTATTTAGATACAACTTTGGACTGGAAAAAATAATTGAGACCTTTATCGTTTGTGAGAACATGTGAGTTACAATTCTATACTAAAAATGTTTTCTTGAGAAAAAAGGCAAACCATTTTGAAATGAGTAACTGGCTCATTCAGTGTGTGTCACAAAAATGGCTGGATAAAAAGGATTTCTATTACTTGGTTTACTTTGGTCTCTCAAAAGAAGTCGGTACTTTTTATGTTTTATTTTCCTATTGACATGTCAACTACTAATGTTCTTACCTTCAAATTCTGGATTTAGAATTATCTACCTCACTAACATTTAATGTAACATATGTGAATTCATTGAATGTATAATATAAACTTAAAAAATTCTATCAAAGGCTCTAGAAATTCTAAAATACTCATACAACACTGAATGATTTGTGATTTATATGGTCGAACAGAAATCACTGAAAAATTTGTACAGTATAAGGTAGAATATGATGGTGAGAATAATTAATTAATATTCAATGGCAACGAAACTAAACTATTAATAACAGCAATATGCCAAATGCCTCGCCCTATACCATCTTCCTGTATTTGTTTTTAAAACTTCACAGCAAAAAACAAAGAAACTTCATTTGAGATAATCCACAATCTTTAAATGAGCTCAAGAAGGATAGGGGATTAAATTATTATTAAAATGGAAATAACAAAAAGAAATACAGAGAGGCATAAAAACACTAACAAAAATAAAAAAGAACGTCTTTACATCAAAATGGAAAAGTTACGAAATGAATAATAAAAATAAAATCCATATTTCCTAGAAACATAAAAAACGAAATTTTGAAAAGAAGGAAAATTTGTTAGATAAAAAACGAAAATTATCTCTACAGAAAGAAAAGGTAAAGACAAATCTGATAGTAATAGGATAAAATTATAAATACAAAATAAAAGAAAATGTAAAGATATTAAAAAGGTGAAAGGATAACAGTAACGAAAGGTATTATAAATATTTAAAATGATACAAAAAACAAAAAAATAGCTGAAAACTTTTTTGAATAATAATTCTAAGAGGATTAAATATAAAGAAGTAAAAGAGAAAATTAAGCAAATACAAAGTTTACAAAATTTTTGATTTTGTCTTTGGTTTTCATTTTTTTAATTACATTGAACTTAGTTTTTAGAGAATTTTAAATATTTTATAATGTGGTAATACTAAATTAAAAGTAAACACACAAAAATAAATAAAAATTCAAAAATATTCTTTCAAAAAATTCTTTCTTTATGGCACTACTTACAAAGGAAATAATCCTCTATAAGAGATTTTGCTAATTTTGGAAATTTTTGTCCACTAAAAAACATTTTTACGCTGTGCTACAGACAACTTTAGCTGTAGGTTGCTCAATATATAGAGTGGCCCAATGGGTACGCTAGATAAGATTTTTATTTTAAATAGTTGTGTCCAACCTTCTAACCACGAATCCACTAATAAAAAAATTTCTCCATCTATCGTAATACTTTTCCCGTTTCGAAGAGTAAAATTGAAAAATCTAAGATTGCATAATTTTGATCGACAAAAAATGTTTGAGGATTTGAAGTGTTCTGGGCGATATTGAATGAGGGAAGACAAAGGAAATCAGAAAAAACATCCAAGGAGTTAAAAAGTTCCTAAAAGGGAGGAAGGAATAATAGTGACCCGAAATACAGACCACGAGTTAGGTATTAGCAGATCATCGTGTCAAAGGATTATGAAAAAAGATTTACAATTGAAACCATATAAGATACAGATAGATTTAGTAATTAGCGAAAACGCAGGCCAGAAAAAATTTATATTTGCTAATTTAATGATCGAGTTAATAGAAAAAGTATTAATAGACCCGAAGATTTGGTTTATGGACGAAGTCTACGGTTACCTTGAAAGTTATGTAAACATTTGAGGATATGGTGAAGCAAAAATCTAAACTTTTCAAGAATATTCAAAGTGGGGAATCATTTGGTGTACGATTTGTATAGACATGGTAGTAGAGTTTATTTTTTACAGACAAAAACATAACTGACGAGCGCTACCTTGAAACGCCCAAGAAAAAAAGATTTTCTGTACTTTATGGGTTTGGGAAAGATTAACACTAACTGGTTAATGTAGAACGGTGCGCGATCATATCGCATTGAAAAAATATTTGATTTCCTAGAGGAGTACTTTGGTGAAATTGTCATCGCAATAGTCTTCTTTTTCTTCTTCCCACTTCTATATAGGCTCACGCCTGTTCACTCCAATTTACGATGACTCTTTCCATCTTCTCACCGGTCTACCTCTAGATCTTTTTCTTACTGGTGATTTGTCCCTAGCTTGACGTACTAGGCAAGTTTTCTTCATCTTCGAAATGTAATTGTTCCACTCTTGCCTTCTAGTTTTAATCCATTCTTTTATAGGCTGTATCTTACATTAGTTTTGTATATTTTCATTTCGCATACGGTCTACTTTCGTTTTACCAACTATCATTCTTAATGTTTTTATTTTTGTCGTTTCCATTATTTGTCTCATCTGTTGAGTACGTTAGTACTGGTCACACCATACTTTTATATACCCAGCTTTTAACTTTGGTGTTAATAAGTTTGTTACGTTATATGATGCTATTTAATACTCCTGATACTTTGGCAGCTTTAATTACTTGATGTTTTGCCTGTTCTTTTGGTATTCCCTAACTAGATATATTTATTCTTAGATAATTTAATGTGGCAACTTGTTGGATTATGTTTTGCTATACTTGTAGTTCGCATCTTATGGGTCTTCTTAGTTGATATTTGCATATTCTATTTTACAGGTTTGCATTATTTTCGTTAGCATTCTTTGTAATTGGTCTTCGTCCTCTGCAATTAGTATTCCGTCGGCAGCATAACATACCGTTTTTGACTGTGTCTTGAATTTTATAACCTTCTTAAATTTTCACTTCTTCAACTACCTCATTCATCATAATATTAAACAGTAGTAGACTTAGAGAATCCCCCGTCTTATTCTAACTGCCGTTTCTATGGGTCCTAGATACTCCATATTTAGCTTGATTATTATTTGATTTTTTATACAGACGTCTTTCACGAGTTCGATGAGTTTTTGGGCGATTTCCTTTTTCTGTAAGACTTGTATGATATATTTTAGCAGTATTCGGCCAAAAGCTTTCTCTAAACCCACCATGCACATAAAATCTGTTTTATTAAGTTTCAGGGATTCCCTCATCACTTGCTGTCTTATAAAAATCTACACAGGACCTTCCTTTCTTAAACACCTGTCGCTCCTCTGATAGTGATATTGATTTATTGAATCTATTACTTAGTATTCTTGTTGTTAGTTTAAACGTAGTACCTAACAATGTTATTTCTTGGTAGTTGTCGGGTATTTTTTGGTCGTCTTTTTTAAAAACTGGTATTACCGCTCCTGTGCTCCAGGTATTAGGGATTCTTGTGGAGCTTCACTCTTATATTTGAGTAATTTATTATATATATATATATATACGTATGGAGATTTTCTATTTTTTAATTTTCCTATTGCTTCTATTAGTTCTTCTACTGCTATTCTATTTTTCAACTATCTATTGTTATTTGGTGTCTTTCGTAGAGAAATGAATGAAGATGTGCAACGGCCAAAGACTCTGGTCGTGTCAGTAAAGCTTGTTCTAATGAAGCTTTTAGGAGACTGTTAGTGGTTGGTTAAGGCAGTATTTAAATACACTTGTGGTAATCAGCTCAAGGTTATCAAATGCTGGTTTTAGATACTTATCTATTATTGCTCTGTAAGTTTGGTGTCTTAAGGGTAGTACTCATTTTGTAAATACACCTCATAGTAAGAGCAACTGTTTTAAGTCAATAGAAAATAAATTCTCTTAGCTTGAGGGGTAATAGCTGGAAAGAGACATATTCACAATCTACCAAGGAGTTTGTAACTTAATTTGTTTTTAAGTTTGAAGGAGGTTCTGACTGAGAGTTACTAATTGAAACAAAATAACTCGGTTGCGGAAAATCACAAAATTTATTTTCAATTTCTTGGAAGTTACTTCTACCGGGAATTTGGAAGTGGACCCGACAGCTCCTTGCTCTGCCAAAGTCGAACTTTCCCCGTCCAGTTATAAGGAGGTTAACAGTTCGTGAGAGTGCGAAGTCGCATAGCAGTTTAGCACCGGCTCGAATTTTAATTTGTTGACATGGTGCCGTCTTCGTCATGCCGATGTGAAGGCGCGCTTCAGCTGAGGAGGAAGGTCACCAGGCCGTCGCCCGGCAGTTCCTTCTCGCTATTTATGGGTAATTTCGGATGCTTGCACAGCTGGGAATTTTATTTTAAACAGAGGGACGCGAGCCTCCTCTGATTTATCGGTAGTCTTGGATGCGCCTGATCGATGGCAGTTGCCCCGCGCACAACTCGAATGCCTATAAATCATCCCTGCGGTGCCGCATTCAATAGGTGCGAAACTCCTTTGACCACATATGTCATCGGCAGTCAGCAGACCGGCGTTGTATGCAACATTTGAGATTTCAGATCGCTCACTGATTTATCAGCGCCGGACAACTGCATTTCGGGCTGGAACTCCGACTGACCATGAGGGCCTTATTCTTGCTGAGTGCGCTGTGCAGTTACGTGTGTGGTGGGCTGGCTTCGAAGGGTAAGACCGAGTTATAATAAAGCGTTATCTCGATTTCGGGAAGCACGGCGGCCATTTAGTATCAACCCCTTTATTTACATAGAAACTCGTATCAATCAATTCGACGGAATGATTTCGCTTTTCATGTCAAGAATCGCCATATCTATGTATTATTCAAATTTGCCCTTTTTGTAGGTTTGCTATACACATCGAATATTTTTGCGGGAAGTTCTGCATCCGCTGTATAAATTGTAGTTCATTGAACTATGCTAACCAATTACTAATTTTTTATTTCTTTGATGTTACTGCCAGGAATGTAGGGTGACTTTGGATTTAATTATGAAAGTATATACCTACATATCCAAGACCTAAATGGTTTACATTTTGATATTAAACTAGGGCAACTTTAATGATTAATACTTTCAGTATTTACAATATTTATTATAGTAACGTTCTTATGGATTTCTCACACCATGTTTTTTTTTCTCGCTCAGAGTATGTCTTTCTTAATGGATCCATGTTCACTACCGCCTATGGCTTATTGTGATTACCCTAATTAAATAAATTCACAACCAATCTGTAATTGATGTCCTCTGAATCAGCAGACACAGGTCATTTACAGGGTGTGTCTGGAAATCTTTCGGTTCTAGGACTAGTCTTCCGAATGTATGTTGCCTTTTCCTGCACAGCGCATCGCACTTGCATAGGATGTGTAAGGCTGTTTCTGGTTCCTTGCTACAAAGTCTGCATGCAAGGTCACTATTGAATTTACCAATTTTACAGACGCATGTCCTGTAAGAAACCCTATGGTTGTCTTTAGCTGTGGCCTACTTAGGTTAAGGAGTTCTGCAGCTCTCTTTTGGGAAGGTCCCTTATTAAAGGTTTTGCTGAAATAATGTCCTGGTCGGTTCTTCCAGTATGATGAGTGCGTGTCCTCTCCTTAATAAAGCTTCAGACAGCACTTCGTGAAATTCCTAATGCAGGTTCTGGGCCTATATAAGCCTCACTAGATCCCTGCTGGGCCATTTCATCGGCTTTCTCGTTGCTGTAGATACCGCAGTGCCCAGGTGCCCATAATAGTTTTACTGTGTTATGTTCTGCCAGTGTGTTGAGTTCGTCGATACATTCCCATACCAGTCTAGATGATGCTTTTGTTCTTGATAAAGCCTTTAAAGCTGCCGGCTGCCTGATATAATATAGATCCGCTTGCTCCTGTAAGCCCTCTTATCATTTTCACGCACACACTGTAGTATCTGTCTGAAAGACAGAAGCGTACTAACCCAGCTCTACCCTGAGAGCCTCAGCATATATTCCAGCTCCGATACCCAGCTCGGTTTTAGAACCATTTGTGTACCAGATTAGGCTACCAGATGCAATTGCCTCGCAAAAGTCTCGCTCCTATTACGATCCTGCATTATCATCTCGAACAGAGAGTCGATACAAATTTTTAAGGTTATGTGGTCCGTCCTCATTTCAAGCAGAGGGCCCCCCAGACTGTCAATTATTCTTGTATTAGCTGTACCCGTCTGTGTCTTGTACAGTGAATGATACAGCCTGTAGTGACCTAATCTTGCCTCCCCCTGAATTACTATGTGCAGAGGTGGGAGGTCTAGAAGAGTCTCGATTGCTGCAGTAGGCGTGGCTCTCATCGCCCCTGTAATGCCCAAACAGGAAAGTCTTTGTACCTTGCCTAGTTTTAGTTTGGTGATTTCTTGTGTTACTTTGGGCCATCAGACCAAAGCTGAGTATGTAAGAGAGGGTCTAACCACTCTGGTATACAACCAGTGCACCATATCTGTTTTTAACCCCCACGACTTGTCGAACATGCGTCTGACAACTGCTAGAGTTGTCACCGATTTGTCGACTACTTTCTCAATATGACGGTTCCAAGCAAGTTTAGAATCGAAAACGACTCCTAGATACTTTACTTCTCCCGATATGGTAATTTCTTTTTCGCCAAGGAAAAGAGGTGTAAGCCCCTCTAATTTTTTCCTTCGCGTGAAGGGTATAATTTTGGTTTTTACAGGACTTACCTTGAGGCCTTTTTGTTTAGTCCATTCAGGGCCCTCTGCATCGGTTTCCTGATCGTGCCTACAAATTCCCTTTCACCAAGACAACTAGGTCATCGGCGTAGCATACAGAAGAGAATCCTTCGTCTTTTAAGTTCTTTAAAAATCCATCCATTACCAGGTTCCATAGCAGGGGGGGGGGGAGAACTTCTCCCTGAGGACACCACCCCGCTACCTAGACCATAATAGTTTCGTCATACATTGACGAATAAACCATCCTTCCTTTGAGCATGCAGTCTATCCACCTGCAGCAGGTCTCCTCCAGGCCACGTCCTCTCAGAGCCGAGGTTATGGAGTTGAAAGATGTATTGTCGAAGGTTCCTTCTATGTCTAAGAAGGCACATAGAAGGATCTCTTTGTTGTCTAGCGTTTTCTCTACTCTCCAAGTGAGGTAGTGAAGTGCTGTTTCAGTTGAGAAACCAGCTTGATAGGCAAATTGGTTCTCATATAGTGGATGGTGTACCAGTATACCTCCCCTAATGTGCTTATCAAGCAGTTTTTCCAACGTCTTAAGCAAAAAAGACATAAGACTAATTGGTCTGTAACTCTTTGCCTGCAAATAATGGGCCCGACCAGGCTTTGGTAAAAAATACCACTCTGGTAAACCTCTATAATCTTGGCAAGTAGTTTAGGGCCAAACTGGCTCTGAGTACCATGCAGATCTTTATCATTAAAAGTTCCGACCCTTCTGTAGCATGGCAGGAATAATTCCGTCCAGTCCCGGAGATTTATAGGCTTCAAGTGAGTTTATAGCTCATTTGAGTTTATTGAAAGTTACCACTCTTCTTGCAGTCTGCCAGTTTTCGCTTAATGCTATGTTGCCAAGATCAAGGGATACCTGGTTTCTCCAGGAAAATGTACCCGAGAAAGTTCGGTCAGTGTTTCTTTTCCTGTTTTGGTGTACTCTCCGGATTTAGATTTCAGAGTACCAATCAAATTGCAGTGAAAGTCTTTTGAGAGTACTTTACGGAGTCTGGTACATGCTGGAGTATTTGATTCTCTCTTGGCATCTCTCAATGTTTTATTATATTCAGTTAGGGATGCTCTATAGGTATCCCAGTCACCTGATGTTTGTTTTGGCCCTGTTAAACAGTTTTCTTACTTGCCTTCTCATGGTTGCAAGGTCTTCATTTCACCAGGGGACGTTCCTGCTCGAAGCCTTTACAACCAGGGGACAGTTTTCATTGTATGCTGAAATGACTGCCTCAGTTAACTGATCCACAGCCATTTCAAGCTCAAGGTTATTGTAAACTTTCCTTATCGTACTCGCCAAGTTTTGGTCTAGGTCTACCTTATAGGCTTCCCAGTCCGTTTTACGAAGATTACGATAGTTTTCTATCACTCGCTGAATCCCAGCGATTTCGAACTTAATGTATCTGTGTCCTGAACAACTCTCTCCTCATCAGATACTTGCCAATTTCTAATAAAGTTACTTACGAAAGAAGTACCAAATGTTATATCAATTACTTTCCTCCTTCGTCTGATAACGAAGGTTGGTTTGTTACCCTTATTCAATATGTCTAAATTATTTGCCACAGTGAATTGTAAAATTAACTCACCTCTGATGTTGGTGTCGGTGCTACCCCATGAGAGGTGGTGTGCATTGGCGTCGCAGCCAATGAGCATCTGCAGACCAATGTTTCTGCAGTGTCTCACAAGCTCATCCACTGCCCTAGGCGGTTTGGGTTTCCTAGGTCCCACGTATTGTTGTAAATTATCTTCTATCTGGTCTCAATCATTCTGAATGTCCCCTTCCTGATAATTTGTTTCTAATTTCTTATTTAACTTTTTCTCTTTTCTCTTTTACTTTTGTATCCTTGAACTATTTGTCTTTATTCTAGTTGGTAGTTTTTGTTTAAATTCTACTATTACTAGCACATGGACGGAGCTTGCAGCTGCTTTTCTGAAGCACCTTTAATATCTCGATGTTTGTTTTCTATTAAGAAGTGGCGAGATCCACGTTGCGTTGTGAATGTTTTTGTGATAAAATGGTGTGCTTCCGATTTTTAAGTTATTTTCTTCTGAAAATTGAATTACTACTTTTCCATTTTTATTACTCTCCTCGTGTTTGTTTTTACCCCCTGTTACATTTCTGTATTCTTTCTCACTCCCAATTTTCGCATTCATGTCTTCAATTAAAATTTCTGCGTCATAATTTGGTATTTTTTCCTATGACTCTTATCTCTATATAAAATTTATTTTTGACGTTTGGGTCCTTATTTTCCAGAAGAGTGGACATTAATTATGGTTATTTTTCTATACCTCCATTTTAATCCCATTTTTCATACTCTGTCTGAAAAAGCTGCAACATTCAATACTGTACTACTCCTAAATATCTGTTTTCTCCGCCGATATTGAGAAAATTGTATCCTTGTATCGTGTTTATTCCAGGTTCTTTTTTTGTATTTCGTGTAGATTTTATATATTTTCATTATTTAAACAAAATTTCGAATTGCCCCTTCTTGGTTTGTCTTCCTTATGTTCCACGTTTCTATTCTGATTACCTCTTTCCTCTATTATGATATGTTTGACCTATTTGTTTTACTTTAACTCCCAAGACGTTACCTTCTTTTGTTGCCAATTTTATCATCCTTTCTTTTCCTATTTTGTACTATATTTCAGCTTATTGTTTTTTCGAAGATTTCTTTTTCTTTGTTTTATGTTTATCCTTCATTGTTAATTATTATCTTTTGGAAGCACATTTTTATTTTATTTTCCGCTGTTAACACTTGGTATTGTTTCTTAATTGTCCTTGTATCTTCCTTTCTTCCTTGCTCGTATCATCATTTATAAACACTTTAAAGACCTTCAATCCGCTCAGTTTTTTTTATAATTTTCTCTTTGTTTGTATTATTATTCAATTCTACTAGGTATACTTTAGTACTTAGCTTCCTTGCTCCCTTTGTTTTTATCTCTATTTGCATAGTCCTATTTTCCTTAATTAAATTTTGATTAAGTGCCTCTACTTCTATTCTCCGAATTACGACGTTGTTCCTCATTTTTTCTTTTATAGGCTATCTACCCTTTTTATTTCTTCGATATTTTGCCTTAATACTTTGTTTTCTTGTTTTATTTGTGTATTTTTTCCTGAGTTTCCTCACTTGTTTTCTATATTTTTTATGTCCCGCTCTCAATTCTTTCATTTCAGTTGCTAAGTTCTTTAGCATGTCTATTATTTTGTACATTTTATCCTTATCTTCTTTCTCTTTCGTAGACGTCATCAGTGTTTTTTTACTTCTTCTAAAAAGTTTTCCTTTTCTTCTAAATCCCTTCTCTTTCCTCTCTCATCTGTTGAGTACTCGTCGCAGTCCATGGTGTTTCACTCTTCGGTTTGCCGGCAAGTCGCGATAGATAGATTGCCCTATTCAATTATTTTTCTTTAATTTGCGTATAAACGAAAAAGTCTGGCCACACTACCTGAAAATGATTTAAAATAAAAGTTACGAGCAAAACCTAGGTTTACATATCTTGTTTATTACTTAATAGAAAGAAGAAAATTATATCAAGCGATGATAAAAGTTGAAGATCCCAAGAAATTTGATTAGTTCAATAAAGATGACCCTGACAGATATGCAGAACAAAATAGCAGCAAAAGGAAGAATACAGTTTCAGAGTAGCGACCGGCGTCAGACGGCAGCTCCATTATCCACGATATTGTTTAATTTAGTTTTAAAAGCAGTTTTTAGAGATGGAAAAATACAAACGCAAGAAATAATATAAAGTGAAAACAACGAACAATTACCTACATAAATGACGAAGCATTATTAACCAGGTCGAGAAGGAACTAGAAAATGTCTTTAGCAAAACGGAAAAGGTTGCAAGAATTTATAGATTGAGAAGAAATAAAGGTAAAATAAAATATCTAATAATAAAACAAGAAACAACATACGAGGAATTATATATCAAATTTAAGACGGATTTATCAATCTATAATGTTGAGAAAGTGGACCATTTTGGGGTAACAGTCACCAACAATAATGAAAAGAACAAACAATTAGAAAAAAGAATGAATAAGAGAAGCAAAGCAACGGGCTTATCAAACAGAATGTTAAGGTTAAAAGAAGTCTTCAGAGGAGTGAAAATGAGGTTATGCAGGACAGTAGTAAGATCACCGGTAATATATGGATGCGAGGCATGAAATTTAATAAAGAAGAATGAAATAAAACTAGAAGTATGGAAGAGAAAGGTACTAAGAAAAATATTTAAAAAAACAAAAACCAAAAATGATATATGGAGACAAAAAACAAATTAAAAGATAAAAGAATTATACGAACAAAGTAACATAATTCAACACGTTAAAGTGCAAATGATAAGACGGTTAGGGCATGTTAGCAAAAGGCCAGAGCCTAGACAGAGCAAGAGAGTATTAAAGAATGATGAAGGAGAAAAACGAAAAGAAGAAGACCGAGAAAAAAAAAGTTAGATGCACTGACGTCAGACATAAGAAGTATCTATGTCAAGGGTCTTAAAGGCCTGTATATGTGTATATAAAATATATATTTTTGTATATATTTCAAGTTCATTCTTAACCCCAAATTTTAATTTTTACCACACACTGCTAGGAGTTGAAAGGTTTCAAGTAAATAAATAGACAGAAAAAATGTCACTGATATATTTGAAATCAGCAGATCAAATTTTGTTATTTACTCCAAATCTTCAAATTATTTTTATCAGTTCTAATGGAGGATTGTTAGCTCTTACCAAGTTGTGGACAAATGGGTGGACGGTCGTTGATTATCGTATTTTGGAATCAGCGTATCAATTTGAATTACTCTTTGCTTCAAATTCCAATTTTTGTCTTCCTGTTGGGGTATTTTATTTAATTGGGAGATTTTGGTAAGTTACAAGTAACCTTGAGACTAGGATTTAGTTATTAAAAATTGAAATTTACTTCCACTTTTAAATTACATAAGAATTGAATAAATGGGCCGTAGCTGATATTATATTCAGAATCTATGTCCATGTTTCTCATACATTCGAAATTGATATTAAATTGTCAGATTAGGTGAGTCGTAAGGGTCAAATGATCAAAAACGCAATTTAGGGATAGATAGAACGAATTATAGACGGGTGTGGAAAGGTTGCTGATATCATATTTAAAATAAGTGTCCAAAGTTGCCCCATATACTTCAAATCTGATCTAAATTACATTCACCCATATTAGGATAGTTTTGAGGAATTTAAAGGAAGGTAATGATAATTTTGTAAATCCTAAATACACTCACTGCCATAAAATTGTTGCTCTTAGAAATATACCCTGATTAGGTCAATACATGTTCTATAGGTTACAAGTTTGGAGATTGGATTATCAACATCATAAGACAGTCTTGAGAAACATGTACTGTTGAAATTGCGTCATAAAGAGAAGCGCATGCGGCCAAAGAACCTCCTGAATGAAAATTGTTTTCTATACCATGATATCAGCTTTGGTGGTGCGCGATCAACAATAAAGTTTAAATTTGTTCCTTGTTTAGTGTCATACTAGAGTATGATAGTTATTTGTAATCAGGTAACATTTGGATTTGTTACTAAAGATGACATGTTACCATTTTTTAGTTGTTCATACCACCCATTCACGACGAAATTGTAAATAAAGTTATCGATGTTATGGTGTTAATGCATCGCCTCATAATAGTGCAGATGAAAACAAGGGCCACCAAATGTTGAAAAGAAAAGATACCAAATTACTTTGCGCCTATCGATCGATAATACGATCTTTTCTTTTGATGGTTATTTTGTCTGGAGCCCTTCTATCCCAATATGTACTCTTTATAATGTGCTAAGTATATGCAAGTAGTAATCAACGAGGGTTGACTTTTTTCAATCAAAGGTGAGAATAATCAATTAGGTAAAACAAAAAAAAAGAAAGAGATGTCATCCACTTGCAGTTGAATTATCGACAGTTAGATTTAACTTTTATAGTTTGGTGAAACGTTTTATTGGTTTTGGGTATCATAGGTGTCATACAAAAATAGGTCAGTTGGTTTATTAAAAATTACAGTGCACACTTGATTGGTCTTTTGTCGATCAGAAGAACACCGAGCTTTTGATTCGTCCCGGATTATTACATTGTCTATTGGATTTTGCATTGCGTGTCCGTCCTAAGAAACTTTTATCTAATACGTCTAATAAAGCAGAAGAACAAGAACAATAAAAATTCACTAGAACTAGTAATGATCAAGTCGTGCTGTAAGTCCCACTGCGAGTAATCGCCGTTGAACAGATATAGTTAATTGGTGCTATGTAATAATCCACCGTTGTTATGCTAGTGCTCCAGACCCCGATCTTAGCAAATCTTTCTCCGACCCACTGGTTTCATATACGACTCGTAATATTGCTATTAAGACCAATTTCGACCTGTTTTTTGTAAAAAAGTTTTAAATTTATCTGCTGTTGAAGTACTAAATAAAATTGCTAAAATTGGATATGAAACTAAAACACTTGATAATGACTAAGTTAAAATATAGCCAGAAAACAAAACATTTGGCAATCATAAAAGTCTTTGCTGGAAAAATTACGGAGTTTTGCACGTATCAGATTAGACAGGGATGTAGTTTTAGAGTTATAGTGAGTAATGTGCACCAGACTATAGACAAAGTTACTACAAGAATTAACAGAACAAGAAAATACTGTTACAAATCTTTGTGATGTTAGGCAGAAGGAATCAAAAAAGCTCTTTTATGGTTTTTCGTAAAATTAAAGCCTGACGACAACAATAAGACATATATAATATGGACTTACGTATTTAGAAACCCTAAACCCAGAATACATTAAATGAAAAAGGTATGGACATACCAAAAGGTGTTATGAGAAATGTTGTATAAAATGTGTAATTATCCTAATACATCACAATGCGATGAAACTAGAAAAAAGCAAAGAGGTAAAATGTATTCTCTGTAACGATAATCATTCTGTTAATTACAAAAAAGCATTATATATAAAAAACTGCAAAAGAAAAAATTTCTTCAGTTAAAAATAAGCAAGTTGACAGGAAGCTTCAATTGACAAAAATATTGTTTTTAGGGTTTGTGCTATTATGTATCCCTTATGCTCATTTGGCAAAAGATAAATCTTAGCAAACACAATACGCAAACAACTTACACTGTATTGGGATGTTTCTACATTCAAATGACATAATTGCACCCAAAAAGATGATGAAAAAGTCATGAAGTATATGAGTAACATACTGAACCTGCTAACAGTTATAGTTGATCAGAAACACGATTTTTCAAAATTTCTCTATAGAGCATCAATGGTGTGACAACGTTGTGAAGAAATTATATATAATAAATTAGGAAATTGATATTATATGTTAATATCTAAAACATATCTTTCCCTTTCAAGTCATCTAATAATTTGTGGCTCATTCTTATGTTTTGGTCGGTCCTAATATTATTTTTAATATGTCGCACCCCTATACCCTTAGACTTTTTTCTTTTCTTATTAATCTACTGTCGATTTCATCAGTGTTTGATATATTTTGAGTTTTGTTTATTTGTTTATCTTCTTATCTATCAGTACATACTTGTTCGCATAGTATACCTTATTGCTTGCTTGTATTCTTCCTTTAAAATCTACTTCGAAGTTGTTTATATAGATGTTGTTTATTATTATTCCTAAGTATCTAAAGGTGTCTAGCTCTTCAAAAATTGTTTTTATATTTTCTACATTTCTTTTATATTATGTGCTTAGTTTTAGCATCGTTTACAACCAATATTTTTTCTAACTCTTTAAAAATCTGTAACTCTCTTCGACTTTTTTCGATTCTGTTGGCCATACTTTTTCAGTTTTAAATATTATTGCTGCTTCTTTCAAATACATTTCTGTTCGCTTAGTAGCTTCTCTTGCAGATGTTTCTTGATCTGCATTACTCGATTTTTCTTTATTTTGTCGAAAGCGTGTTTGATTTAAATTTATAACATTTCTGTATTATCCCCCTCATCATGTTGTATCGATCCTTGATCTTCTTGGTCTAAAACTATGTTGGTAGTCTCCTATATCTAATTATGTGTATCCTACTAGTTTACGATTTATTATTTATGCCAAATTTTTATAATGTATTCAGAAGAGTAATGTCACGATAGTGGTTGCAGTCATCCGGGCTTCTCTTTTTAAGGAGTAGTATCACTATTATAGTCTTATTCGTTAGGTATCTGATCTTTCCTTCATATTTCTTTGTAGTTTTTTCTTTTTATATTTAGTTCAACTTGTCTATGGTCATTAGCTGCTGCATTTGCTTAATTTGTTTATAACTTTTTCGCATTTTTTACATGTTGGTTTTATTATTATTACTGAGCGCTTTTTACAGATTACATTATAATCCTGCCCGTCTTCTGCTTTTTCCATTTATAATTATTATTAATTAATAAATTCCAAAAATGCTGCATCTATATTTTTTTAATATTGTTATGTTGTATTTCTTTCTATGTTCTCCAGCCTTCTACTTTTTTGTATTGTTATTGGAAATAGGAAAGATAAATATAAAGAGAAATTTTTAAGAGATTGAGGAAAAAAGGAGTATGCGAAATAGAAGTTAGTAGGCACGCCAAAATTTAGAAAACTACTTCACTTAGTAAACGTGAATGTAAAAGAAGAAAAAGAGTATTGGAACAGACTATGCATAGATATTTAATAATACTGTTGAATGCAATAGATTAACAGTAGTCTGAAGAACAATAAAAAAATCAAAAGCAATGCAAATAGTCGGAAAACTGTATGTCATACCGTTCAAACAATAGAAGACTCATTGTATTAATCCCCTGCAAAAACATAGAAAATCATATGTAAAAGAGAAAGAGCTTATAAAAAACGTAAATACCAATTGAAAAGTAGTGGAAGCGTTTGAAATAACCAAAAACATCAGGTTACCCAGGACCAAGAAAAATAGGATGAAACTACTTAAACGCGGTGGTGATACAGTTACAAAATATACACAGAAGATATTTAATAAAATAGGGGAAGGGAAAAATATTTGTCAGAAATGGAATAAGGTTTATATAAGCTCAATATAAAAAAACAAGAATAAGGGTAATTCTGTTTATCTCGAGAATATTTTCGAATATCATAAAAGTAAAATAGAAGAATTAAATGGTTTTAGAAATAGATCATGCTTGACAACATACATTATGTTAGGCAGCTAATAGAAAAAATAGGGACAATTAAATAGACACACATATTACCTTTATAGATATTAAAAAGGTAAATACTAGGGTGGTTATAGAAAACTATGAGGAGAGTGATAATACGCAAAAAGTAGATACAGATACAACAAAATAACTCCTATTACAGAAGACGATAGATGGAGCAAAAAGGTAAGAGTGTGGAAGCCAAGAATAGAAAGAATGAAACGAGGAATACCAAGAACTAGATAGAGAGACGACATCAATAAGGTCGCGGGAATGGCATGGCGACAGCTTGGGGAGGCGTGTATCCAGAGATATTTGAACGCTGAGAATGATAATGATAGAAATAATAAGATTTTTCAAACAGCATTGCTGTTTAATATATATGTTGAACAAGCACTGGAGATGTGGTACAAAAAATGCTCAAGAATGAGAATTAAAATAGATAACTCAAACTTAGATTCTCTTCTATTATTGCGTAAGATATAGAATATAATCTAAAAAAATTAATAAAGAATTTGGGAAGAGCGGTTTGAAATTTAATTACCAAAAAATCCAATATATGTGTGTAGGCAAAAAGGCACAGGGTATCAGAAAAGAGGATGAAGAGATCAAAACCTGTACAACATTCAAATATTTGAGTTGAGAAAGCAACAAATGAATATCAAAATATTAGAATCGAGAACCTGTAGTTTCCAAGGAAAGAGAAGAAAAAAGTAGACCAACTATTTCTTAAGAAACCTATATGAAAACAGCTGTGGAGGGAATAGGTCTACAGAAAGCGGACTAGGAATTCTCTTCCCCTTATTGAAGAAGAAGAATAGAGAAAATCTGATCGATGGTCTTGTTCAAAGAAAAAGTATTTTCTTGACCTAGAGAAGTATTTTATTTGTTATAATGTTTGAACAGATTTTTCTTGAAACTCTTAATGTTTCATTTAAAGAACTTTCAGTGGTTGGGGACTGTCTAGGTCCTTCTACTTCTTCTTTTCCTTCTCCCTTATGCCCTAAAGCGTCGGGTCCTCTAACCACTTCCGGAAGTTGTCCCGGTTGGCTGACATTCTTTTTACTTCTCTTAGGTGTTTTCCTCTCTGTTCTACCCTCTTTTCTAAGCTCTGTTCCCATGTTTCTCGTGGCCTTCCTCTGCTTCTTGTTCCCTCTGGCTTTGCTTCTAGAATTCTTCTGGGGTCTCTATTTCTTGACATCCTCACTATGTGCCCATACCACTGTAATTGTCTCTTTTCTACCTCTTGTATTAGCGGTTGCTGACCTACTTCTTCTCTGGTTATTGTATTTCGTATGCGATCTCTTTTTGTTCTACCTACTAGTCTTCTTAGATATTTCATTTCACTCGCCGTAATTTTGATTCTGGTTTTATCTTGTATTGTCCAGCTCTCCGCCCCATACGTTAATACTGGTGTGTATATGCTTTTGTATACCCTAAGCTTTGTTTGCATGCTTACTTCTTTTTTATCTCTTCTATTCAGAATCTCCTGTTCTATCGTGCCAGTTTTATTTATTATCGTTCCTAAATATTCATAGTTATTGACCCATTCTAGTTCTTCCCATTGCATATTATTCTTGTGTTTTCGTTTGTATCATTTTTCTCGATTTTCATAATTTTAGTCTTGTTTGTGTTTATTTTCATACCTCTTCTTTCTATCGCTCTATTCCATTTGTTTATTGCTAGTTATAGTTTTCTAGTTGAGTCTGCTAGAAGCACGATGTCGTCTGCATATATGAGGCATTGTATATATATGGGCTCTAAATTCCAATTTCCTACCTTCACATTGAATCTTGGTTCTTAGGAACAGTAGGGGGCTCAGTGAATCTCCTTGTTTGATCCCCTTTTCCATTTCAAAGCTTTGAGATTCTTTCCCTTTAATTCGCACTCTTCCTTTTGCATTAACGTATACTCTTTTTATGGCCTGTTGTAGTGGGTATGATACATTTAGTTCTGCTAGCGCATTCCATATTGTTTGTTTGGGTACTGTGTCAAATGCTGATTTTATATCTATGAATGCTAGATACAAAGGGTTTCCCCTTTCTAATCTCTTTTCTGTAACTGTTCTTAGTACAAAGATATGATCTTGTGTTTGCCTCTGTGGCCTGTAAGCGGCTTGTTCTTCACATAGTTTTTCTTCAACTTCTTCTCGTAATCTTCTTTCTAGTATGCTTGAATATATCTTCTGTACTATTGAAGAAAGGCATATTGCCCTGTAGTTGCCGCAATCGTTTGTATCTCCTTCTTGTGTATAGGTACCACTATGTTTTCTTCCCAGTCATCTGGTATTTTTCCCTTTCCAGGCTAGTTGACATATCTCTTTTATCCACTTTAATATTCTATCTCCCCCATTCTTTATCATTTCTGGAGTTATGCCATCTCTACCTACTGCTTTTCCTTGTTTAATATGTTTTACGGCTTCTATCACCTCTTCTATTTCTATGTCTATTTCTTTTTCTTCTTCCCGAACTGTTCCTCTTCTCTCTGCCCCGGATATTATCATCTTTTTTAAATATGTTGTTGTAATACTCTCTCCATGCCTCCAAGATTCTTCCTTCTTCTGTTTCTACTATGCCTTTGTTGTTCTTTATACTCCATACTTGCTTTCCATATTTCCGTTATCTTCGTTGAATTTCGTCTCTAGTTCTTTTCCGAATTTCTCCCAAGTTTCTTGTTTTGCTCTATGTACCGCTTCTTGGCTTCATTTCTTTTATTTATATAGTGTTGTTCATCGCAATCTTTCTTACTTTGTATATACCTTTTCCAAGCTTTCTTTTTGATCTTTACTTTATCTTTTACTTCTTCGTTCCACCACCGGGTTCTTTTTTGATCTCCCTTTACTGTTACCTTTCCGCAGGTCTTTACTGCTTGTTCCACTATTTCTGTTTTTCGTATTGTCCACTTCTTTTCCATGGGCCATTGGTTTCCTTCTTCTGCTTCTTTCGCTTCCCATCCTTCTAAGGTGTCTTCTAATCTGTTTTGAATTCTTTTGCTTTTTCTGGTTTTCTTAATACTGATATTTTTATTTTCTGATATTCTCTTTGTTTCCTGGGTTCCCTGCTATAAAATCTGGTGTCTGTTATTAGCAGTCTGGGGTCTGTATGCAGTTCGGCCCCCCTTATTACTTTTACATCTGTTATGGCATATTTCGCTTCTCTGTTGTATGTTATATAGTCGTTAATGCTTTTCGCTTCTCTTCCTGCTGCCTCAAAAGTAATTTTGTGTATTATCTTATGGTTAAAGTGGCTGTTTCCGATTAACATTTGATTGGTAACACAAAAGTCTATCATTCTTCTTCCGTTATTATTTATGGTAGATTCTCCTCCATATTTACCTATCGTGCCATATCCTATATCTTGTCTATTTCCTATTCTGGCATTCCAGTCTCCATTTATTAATATGTGTCTGCTTCTTTCTCTCCCTTTATCTATTTGTACTTGGAGTTCTTCGTAGAATGTCTCTTTCTCTTCTTCTGTGGAGTTTTCTGTGGGGGCGTAGATCTGTATTATGGTTATTTCTTCTTGCAGTTTTAGGTCTACATATAATATCCTTGCATTTACCGCTTCCCAATTGTTTTACTTGTTGGGCCATCTGTGTAGTTAGGATTATTCCTACGCCCTCTTTAGCTCGTCCTGCTGATCCTGAGTATATAAGTTGGTAACCTTGATCTAATAGTTGTCTTCCGTTTCCTTTCTTCTTTATTTCACTTATACCTAGCATCTCCATATTATATTTGGCCATTTCTTCTATTATTTCTACTTCCTTTCCGTTTATACCGTTTACATTCCACGTTCCAATTCTTATCCGTGATTCGCGCCGAGTCCGTCCATTTCCGAGGCGATTGTTTGTTCTCTGAATCTGTTTACCTTGTGTGGGTGATTAGCCCAGCCACAAGGGCCCCGTTACCTCGGGACAACTGGTATCAGGTTATACCCCCCGATGCTGGGTCGCCAGAGCCTCGTCTGTTATCTAACAGGGGGTACCACGTGTAGGTGAGGTTGGCATTTGGGTGTCTAGATGTTGGCGCCACCCCTTACCCCCCTGTCTAGGTCCTTTATAACAAAAATTTTGTGCTTCTAGAAACTTAATATTGTACTTGCATCCCTTGAAATTTGCAAGGTGTCCTTTGCCGCAGCTTACGTATTGTCGGAAGTCATCCTTTTGATAAAGGTGACTACCCAGGCATTTGTAGTAGTAGGCATCATAGTAGAAGGACACAGTAATTTTTAGTATAACTATAGCGCTGACATCTATGGTACTGAGGGGTATTATACGAATGTTTGCATTTTTCTACGGTAATTATTGAGTGTTGTAACTTGTTGACTATAAATTTTGCTAGTTTGTTCGTTAGTAGTGTGTTCAACCCCACATACTGACATCAGCTATCATCTTTGTTATATAGCCTTGCTATCTTAATTATTGGAGTGACATTTTTGACGACTATGGAAGAATCTTTTGAGTTTCGGTTGCGATAGATATAGAATTCAAATTTATTGAAGAAGGTTACTATAATTATTTTTTTAATTGTGAACTCAGTTACACTTGGTGTCTGTATATCATTTACGACTCCTTGATGGTTCAGAGATCTGTTGAGAATTGTCTTCTAGCAAAGTTTTTAGCCTCTATTGTTATTTCTTCTGCACCTCGGTGGTAAATGGTTATAAATTACATAGTGTTCCGAAGACCAGCGATTAGTTTTTGGTAAATGTAATAAGAATTAATTTATTTTAATACTTGTAACTAAGCAAAAATAACGGTCGAGTAAGGCGTTATGCGCACCGTATCGAATAAATGCTAAAACTCAAATCCTTCGCTCTATTTAAGCGTTGGCAACAAACAATTAATGTCAATGATAATTTTTACCCTACGAAATTAAATATTTCGTATAGATCTACTTGCCACAATGGCCCTAGGGCAGCATGACATTTAATAGAACAAAATAGCAGGAACTTATTGTAAAATTTAAACTTGCAGTCTCATGACTCCGAGTTCTTGGCATGACGAGATACTGTTAAAAGCAATTCGGCTGTCCTAAATAGTGTAATTAGAAAGTTTACGTCAAAGATAAATATTTAGTTGTTGTCTCGGTATTTGATGCTAAAGAGGTTTCGACTGAGCGAGTAAGTGGGTTACTAATGCTATCTTTCTTATAAACAAACCAAAAACATTTTTGACTTAATGTTATGATTTAAAAACAAATGTTAGATAATAAATCGTTAAACGAGAATTTATTCATATTATCTTGATGAACTTTCGAAGTCTTTTAAATTTTAATAGAAAGCTGAATTATTTAGTATTATCGTAATCCAGTTTTATTATGCTCATAAATTTTTAAAAGCAACCATGTTTAATTATTGACTAGAAAGCTGTTCCTAAACAAGAGAATAAACAATAATTTATTTGTTGTTTACTGTTTACATGAAAATAAAATTGCAAGAAGGTTAGAAAATTTTCATTTTATGAGGCAGCCTTTGTAGTATCAAACAAAAAGAACTGAACGACTGTATGGATGTGTGACCAAATATAATTACGCTTCTAAATTTCAAATTGTTTGTAATAGCTCTAAATCAAAAAGTTTGGATATTTGTCCCAATCTATTATAATGTTTTGACAATTCTAAATTGCTTTGCATAGTATGGGTTTTTAAAAATTTATCAGATGTTGTCAGGGTTGAGTTCAACAGACCCTCTATGGTGCTGATAAAACATGAAAAGTTTTCTTAAAATTACTTTGGTTCAACCCTGTCTGTTGAGCAGCCATAGAATTTGATAGAACATCTATTTGCCCATAATACATATTTTGAATCCTTTTGATATAAAAACAAAAGAAGCTTTGGCTTTCGAAAAAATTCTGTTCCATATTATGATAGACAATGTATGTTTAGAAAAACAATTCCTATTGTATTGGTTCTTTGTTTATTCAATTGTACAAACTTTCTCATCAGTAAAAATGACATTCTCTGATTTTTAGTTTTCGCCATGTTTTCAGGCGTATACTCATTTGTAAGATACTGCCTTAAACACTGAGAATGGGAACAATCTTACAATTGGCGCTTTCTGCCTTTAGAGAGTTTGATAATAATTTTGTAACTGATGGCTTTTCCATTGGGGACAAGTGCTGAGAAAGACAAGGATTTTTTACGCACCTTGATGTGGAGAGAAAGGGACCCGACGTCTAAACGCTGTAAGTAGGGCTGTTTGAAGAAAATTTCTTTCTTTTTTAGTTATTATAGTATCACATTGTTAGAGTAAGAGGTATTCCCGTCGGCTGCGAAACCCATTATTACAAAGCGTAGACTGCCCGAAATTTAAAAAAACTGAAGGCATAGTTTGATGACAATATCTTAAAGAAGACTCAAGTGTAGTCATAGCATTATTTTGGCAGGACGAGAAAGAGATAAAAATAAAAGTCGCCGATATCGCACGAGAATCACTATGACTAAGGAGTATATTTGCATTGTTCTCTACCTTCTCGATAATAATCGCCGATTAATGGTTGCTGAAATTGATTTTAAAGTCGGAATAAGCTTTAGCAAAGCTCAGGCAATAAATACTGACGATCTTGGGTTTAGAGAAATGTTTGCAAATGAGTCCTTCATTTTTTTGCCGAAAATCAGGAACGGCAGCGTCTTGATGTGTGAAAAAGGCTATTGACAAGCTACCCAGCTGAAGAAAAAGCTTTTTTGCACCGGATTGTTAGCTAAGATAAAACTGGGGTACAACGTTACACTTCAGAATTTAAACAAGTCTGACAATGGGGGGAAAATTGAGGGTAAAAGAGGACCGGACAAAAGACGATGCTTTATGGTTGAGAAATATGAGAGACTGGACTGGTCTAAATTCACAGTCGCTGCTAAGAATAGCACAAGATAAAGAACGATTTGGCAAAGTTCTTACTAACCTTCTATAAGAAAACAGCACCTTAAGAAGAAGAAGAAACTTTTGGTTGTTTCCAAAACTTAAATCACCTTTAAAAGGGAAAAGGTTTTAGACCATTAAAGAGATTTAAACCAATACTACGAAACAGTTATTTGCAATTCTAACAGAGGTCTTTGCAGAATGTTTTGACTAGTGCAAATGACGCTGGGAAAGTGTGTGAAATCCCGAAGTGCTAACTTTGAAGGGGATTAAGGCTATATAATTTATACAATTTTTACTAAATATGAGAGAAAGGAGAAATGGTACATACTTGGTTACTGTGCTTTGGCGTGCTTCTAATTAATTGAAATGAGTAGTGGTTGCTCTAAAAATATATTTAAATGCTCAAAATAAGTTGGCAAAAAAGGCAAAAGATTGGATTTTGTGGAGAATCCAAAATGAGGCAAAAACAGTTTTAAGAGAGTTTTATGAGATGACAGTCGTAGAGCTTCGTTGCGTAGCTTTTGAATTCACAGAAGGATGTAAACTGGCAAACAACTTCAAGGATTGGATTATTAGATTCAGTGGATACACGATGGTACAAGTATTCGCAAACCAGAAGCAACGAACCTCAGCCGGATTCAAGGCTTTACAAAGGCAGATGCTAAGCAATTGTCAACAATGACGGACAAAAAAATTTCGTCCATTAAACATTTACATTTTCAGTAACTGTTGCCTGAATCTACTTCTCTCGCCCGAGACAGACATCACAATTTCAAGAGATCAAGATTTTGCAAGCTATATTGCTCTTGCTTCTTTTTGTTGTATGAGACATTGTGGAAAGAAGTCTAAAACAGCACTACAATTTTGATTGCTATAGCACGCAAAGAAGTATGGCAAAGAAAGAAAAAGAAGAAGAAATAATGTCAAAATGAAAAACAGCTTAAGGAAAAAACCTCAAACATTGAAGAGAAAGACCAAACACCAAAACAATCATTTAGGTTCGATGAAGAGAAGGAAGGTTTAAAAGAAAATTTTTCCTAAAACCAGCTTTTCAGATTCTGAAACTGAAGATATGAATCTTGAGCCTGATTTTGCTAATTCTAGAGAGCAGAGAGTCGAACTTAAAGACGTTCTGTGTACTGACTGACTCATGTCTAAAAGATTTAATTGAAATAATAAACTTGTGAAATTCAATATTGGAATAATCGAGAAGACTACATTTTTTCCACTTTTTTGACTAATCCTTTTTTTAATATGATTCAACAATCAAATTTTTAGGGTAGCTTATTTTAATCTACTTGCTTCGTAAAACTTTCTACTGTCCTTAGAACCAATAAAACTTTCTTTTTATCTTCTGTTGTTATATCTATATCGCCTAGTAATGGGTATTAATTAAGATTTATTTGAAAAAAAAAGCTGCAAAAAAGCATATAGTAATAGAACTACAATCATGATACCAAACTTTATCAAGAGAATCCATATCAAACCAATCATTTGGTTGTCATAATGTTCTACGCCAGACTTTTGCATTTCTTTTTTAAATTAATGTAGAAGCCTAGGTCATAATAAGACCGGCGACTTTTTTAAAGTTTCGTAACGTTTTTAAATTTTCTGATTTGATAATAAATGGTTTTGGTGAATTACTGAATGGAAATACAAGAAGTTGATTGATGACACACTTTTTTGTGATTTTTTTATGATTACTAACTTATAGGAGTAATCGAGTGGGAATTTTTTTCGAAAAACAGGTATCTTCTTTGCTTAGTTTGGAATTTTGAAAATTATTTGCCAGGGTTTCAAAAGATTTTAATTTACATTTTGTAAATAGCAACACGATCATACATTTAATCGACTAGCAAAGGAAAAAATAATTAGAAACGTTTAAAAATATCGTTTTCTAAGAACAATATCAATTAGTCAAATGTTATAGTTAAAAAATTGATTAAAGGGAACATCAAATATTGTTCTTAAAATTAAAAACACTTCTGGCTTGAAATAATTTTCAATCAAAGAAAGAACCTTTAAATAGTAATTTAAAAAAAATCTAGAGGAAATTAAAAAAGATAGGACGGTATTGTGAGGAAAAACAATTGTAAGTATTAAGGTGATGCAAGTCTTTTCGTTTTTTAATATAAAAATTATTTTCAATACTTTAAAACTTAAAGTATATGTTATTGTGTTGTGTAGTATTCACTCATCTATAGGTCCAGCGCTTTATGGCTCACTGATACCACTCTTGTGGTTTGGCATGAAAAGACTGAAAGTTGGCAAAGCGGAGTTCGCAAAGAGTGAGCTATTGATTGGAACAGATGGTAATCTGATGGTGCCAAAACAGGACTATAGACGAGGTGGAACAACAGTTCGATTTCATCGAGTTCTGCTAATTTATGTCGAATTTTTGTCATTTTGTCAAGCTGTTGACAATTAAACTGGACGGTAATGGTCTGACCTTCAGGAACCAGCTCAAAGTAAATCACCAGATGTAAAATATAATTTTGACCTCAAAACTCTTACGTATTATAATAGTTTCTGAACCTTGGTCATTGATTTGGTCTAATTAGAAATTAACCCGGTGTTCAATTTGTTTTTGCCTGAAGACCTGAGGCATTTCTTTGCATCGTCTGTTGACCCTATTGTCCATCGGGATGGTTCAAGGTTACATGATAATTGTTGGGTGTTTATAATTGGGAATGTTTTGATAACTTGTAGTGAAGCTTTGAAAACTTATGTTTTTTTGAATCAATTTTCAGTCGTACGATGATATTGCATCTTTATCTTTAATCTCGTAGCTATTCGACCTATCAGCAGCGCTTCGTTCAAACTTTCAACCATGCCGAAGAACGATCACAATTTTAACATTTGAATCGGTCATGTCGCCTACCCTTTTAAGTTCCAATATTGAAAAGGGAAATTCGGCACAACAAAAAATATTTCAATTGTTTAAACGAGAAGACTTGCCCCCTAACAGCTTGTTTTTAGTGTCACCTCGTAACGTAATCCATAATTTAATTTTGTTATAGAGCCTGGCACGCTTGTATACTACGAAGTGGCTTCTCGGCTGCCTATTGAAGCAGAGTCGGCCGAAAACACCTTGCCAAATTCGAGTTTCGGGCAACAGACGAAGTTCGCAGCGCTACCCATTCGAAGGGTAGGCTTTCGCAGCAACGGGTGCACGTGCCAGGAATTAACGTGCGGCTGCTGCGCTGGTTTCAATTTCCAGCAGTTCAATTTCAATAGAGAAGGTATTTTTATCTGTCTATGCTCGTACTGGATGAGAATTTTGACAAACTAACGTAAGAACTGCGATTACTAGCACAAAAGTGTTTTTAGGTTGCATGAACTTTACTTACGACCCCTTCGAATTTGCAATTCAGATGAATATGCTCATGAACGGCAATTCTATTTATTCGAACACAATCTCTGGTAAGTACACAAGAGTTGATGTATCATTCTCTACTTCTCATAATTACTTATTTGATACTAATCATCTTTTTAATTAATTTCAGCCAAAAACCCTCCTCCAGTGTGTATTCCAATACCAATACCATACTTACCAATGTTAGATTTTTGTGCAAAGATTTTTGATGTTCACACATTTGGCCAAAATTTGCATATGTGCTTAAATTTCGAGACTAGAGTCCAAAGAGCCACGGTGCTGGTTCTCCGATTTAACTGTATGCGTATGGGAGCGGATGGGGTGGCTCTTGTGAGACCCGGAGAAGGTGGTTCAGGAATATTGACATCAACAGAATCACAAGTAGATTCTGATAAATATGATGAGGTGACTGAAATTAAGTATAAGTCTGGTAGTAAAAATTAGATCAAAATGTATTGAATATTCTTCAGTACTTAATTAGGGCATTATCTGTTTAATGAATTATTAAAGCAAATATATATTTTTACCATTATTTTTGTTATCATTGCCTATATTGTTTACATCCATTTAAGGTACAAATCTAAAATATATTTATAATGTTTCTAATATAGGCAACCAATTATACACTAATATAATTACACAATTGTTATAGATGAACCAAAATTTTAATAAATGATTTTGTTAATTAGATTAATTTGTTTGAATTTTATTGTTTTTATAAATATTAAAACTATAGTAATGCTATATTAGAATAAATATACATCATACTTACAATTAATGACAAGACCATCACTTTATGGCAATCCTTTTGAACCCATGTATATATACATAAGTTGAAAGATCATGTTTCTTTTTATAAAAGATAAAAAATTCTAAAAGATAACATTAAAGTAGTGAATTTAAACAAAACAAAAATTTCACAATACTAAAACGTTACCAATAAACAAATAAATATAAAAAAATCATTGAAACTCTCAAAAGAGCAAAAAAATCAATGCAGCAAAAGATAACCATCATCCCTTTCTAGTTTTGGCTAAAGAATAGAAATGTTAGTGGTAATTCTAAATTAAAGTTTTTTTTCATTGGAGAATAGTCTTCCATATGTGTTCAATAGTAGATGTCAAAATTTTTGATTTTTACTCATAAGTGGAAGAACAAGCTATTAAAGATAATGTAGTATTTTGGTATATTTTCTGATCGTGAGATATACCGTCTAAAGTGATCCCGTATATGATATAAATCTACTGGAT
Source organism: Sinelater perroti (assembly GCA_036346155.1). Lineage (NCBI taxonomy): Eukaryota > Metazoa > Arthropoda > Insecta > Coleoptera > Elateridae > Sinelater > Sinelater perroti. The sequence continues at coordinate 663,050 of JARFIY010000051.1, read as the reverse complement.
ACTGAGACATATCTAGTTTTCTATCATAAAAAGGAGGGGGGGTGTTTGATAAGAGAAAATATCTTTTTTATTTTAATTACTTTGATAAAAGAGAACAAAAACATATAACTAAGTAAATATGTTTTCAATAGACTAATATTATTAGTTATAAGAGGGAAGGGATGTATCGGTTCTTATGGTTCCTTTAAAGGGTGTTATCTTCTATGTCACCTTACTCTCGAATCTTGGAAATTAATACAATTGTTTCTATTTTTATTTTCTAACAATTAAAGACAGAAACAGAGAAATGCACACAATTACAGTAGTTATCTTGTGTATATTGGTTTTTGTACTCGCTCTTGTAGAAGAGGAATAGATGAGAATCGCTACTGATGTCAACGAACTCTATGGAGAGAAGTAATTGCAGAACTTATTGAAAAAAAAATTTTAACTTTTTATTATGTAATACAAGTTTCTATAAATCTAACGCCGTCTATACATTTCTCAAGAGAAATGCATCTATCGAAAATCAGAAGTTCACTTGGTCAAAAAATAGGTGCATACGTTGTGTTCACTAGAACTGATGCAGTTGCATGTTTAGCTAACAAGATTCACAAAGACGATTGATAAACCGTAGACAATATTATATTCCACTCTGCAAAGAAACTCAGAATTGCTACCACCACAAGGCTAACTTCTAAATTTCAGTTTATAGAAGAGTGCATCTGTACAACTAAACTGCAATAAACCTTCCACAATTGTCCTCATCAAAAGAAAAAAACTTTGTGATAGCACAGAATCAATTTTGGTCGAGACGATCATAGCCAATATAGAAATAGTCATACCGCGCTTATTATTTTGTCGCACTATGTCACAATATATTTATATTCTAAGTTATAATATGTCACAAAATCTTTTCCCTACGCTATGTATAACAAATAATTGTTGATCTAGCAATAAATGTATATTAAAAAAAAGAAGTAGTCATACGGAAGAAGTTCGGGTATTTATGTTTTCAAAAATGATATTACTATCTTATTAGTGGATCAACGCGATGCAGTAGCATTACTTTCTAAAAGATAGTTAGTTCTATTCAAAAACTCATAGTTCTCTAACGTGATCTTATAACACGAATACTGTGCTATACGAGCATTTGCTCTTTTAAAGTTCTCTTGATAACGTCACTCAGAAAATAAATCAGAGAATATACAGACTCTTCAAAATCTACAAGGATATATTACTAGGGCTTTTTGTTAGTCCTATCAATAGTCGTGGAGGCTATTAGTGTAGTCCCAAACAGGACTAAGAACTTGTAGGGGTGCTTTGGCCTTAATAACTGTCCATTCCACGTGAGGCTTTTAAGTGAGTTTTTAATTGAGGATCATTTTTAGTTGAAGATTCTGAGATTTTCTAACTTTTGTCTCCAACGAAGTATTCTCCACGCCGAGCATCATACTTTAAGCTTGTCTAGATCCCTCTAGACACACTAGATCGCTAGCGATCTTAATAGCACCGTTGTATCGTCTGCGAATTGGGACATCGGTGTTGAGGGCGTCCTCTGGGTGTCTTGTAAATATAGGTTGAATAACGTCAAAAACAACATAGGGTCTTGAAGAATGTTGGCATATAAACGTCTCTCTGATTACTTCACACCGTAAAACTTAATTTGAAAGTTCCGATCAAAAAAGCAAAAACCGAATCAGATAGAGCATCAACAGCAGGATGTATGTAAAGACATCTTGAAGACGAGGCCACTGTGTCAAACTTTGTCAAAGGAGTTAATGAGTGGTAAAATAGTTGGATTAAAATCCAATATAACTCTTCAAAATCAGTCGAATGTTTTCAACAGTTGTCCTTAACCAGCGGTCAATTTTCTGTTTCACCACATTTCCAGGCTAATACGTCCGTAGTCCTGAAGATAAGTGCCGGAATTCTCAAGCTTGGGATACTGTTAGGTTTGGGAGCCTTCAGATGGTCTTGAGGCTCCTGCTTCTGAAGACATCCAACGACTCGGTCAATGATGGTTATGTGGTGAAGGTCAGCGTTGGTTTAGTTCAGGGTACATTGATACTATAGACTGTGAGCAAACGTCTGGACTCGGTCGACGATGATGTGGTCGAGGCCTCATCGGAGACAGCTTGTTGAGAATGACTAATGTTGACCACGTCGAGGGCATCCAACTTGCTCTCCCATACGACATTGTGGTGTTCCGCGATGAGAATCTTGACTGCTACAGCTAGTCTCTGGTACTTTCGCTGGTCATTAGGACGGTATCGCGCCTGATTCTTTACATAAATTCGCTGCTTTAACTCTAGGGACAGAAAGTAGCCTCTGTCTTTGATGCAAAGTTAGTGAAATTCCTGATGGAAACAGTGAGATGACGTACTGCCTCTTTGAGGTTTTGCTAGAGCGGATGATGGTGATTCCTTCAGGTGGATGGTAAAAGCTGGTGATTAGATACAGGAGTGGACGAAGACGTAATCCGCCCGTTTAGGTATCTTCAAGGTGGAATGTTAATAATATCAAAGACGTCCAGTTAATAGACTTAGGAGGAGGGGAGACAATACTACCAGGTCGTGAGTCTAAACGTAGATATGTGACGCTTTTCGTTGTTTTTTGTAAATCGAGTGTTTCACGAGGGATGCTTGCGGCTGAGATCTGCCAAAACTGCAGCGGTGTTCTTCTAAAAGATAGCGTCTAAATTATCGAGGAGAAGGGTTAAATAGTTCAGAGGCAAGTTATAGACAGAGACAAGCCAAATAACTTCTAGATGTATTGTTTGGAGGCAGATGGCGTTGGCCTACCGAAGATCGGTTACCGTAAATGCAGTTGTATGATCATCTGAACAAGACAAGCACGCCAATCTTCTCTTTGGTTTTAAGAAAACTTGACCTCATCTCCGCTTTTGAGATAGGTCTTGTTGAGTAGGGTGATATACCAATTATAGCGGTATATAGATTTCAGTAGCTGGTTCTTCTTGTACTTTACGCTATTTGCGTTCCAGTAGATAAGTTGCACATGGGATGGTTTGATGGGCTGCCTAGGCATTAGTAGGTAGCAGCAGCCATTGGATATCCTGGACATAGGACAGAAGTCGTTACTCACTCCGCTCAGAGACTGAATCAGGCATAAAATAAACTTCAGCAGTTAACACAAAGAGGAGACTGCTGTGGCCAAAGTTGAAGCTGGAGTAGCAGGGATTGGCTAACCGTTGGTTCTGACTTTCTGGACGTAGGAGCTTCCAGAAAGCGGGTATTGCATGCACCGGAGCCGAAGTTGGTGTCTGCCAGTCTTCGGTGGATACGGCAGGAGGCCAGATGCTACTGGGGTTAACTAGAGTGCCCCCTCTATGGGGGAATCTTGGTCTCTCCCCCCATATATCGCAAAGAGCGACTGTTAATTCTTCGAAGTTCATGTGAGGTTTAGTTCACTGGGTTGTCACTTAGCAGTAAAAACTCGGACGCAAGCTTGTATAAAGGCTGCGTCTAGTCCCAGCTGTGCCTTGCTGTGTTGAGTTTATCTCTACACATCACCACACAGGACTACCACGAAACCGTGTTATATATTACGCACTAAGAAAAATTCTAAATTCTGTTTTTAATTATATTTTGGTTTATCCAAATTTAGATTTTATTTATTGCTGTTATTAGCAAAAAGTTTTCAGTTTAGAGTTGAATATTTGGAAGATCCCCTTGAGGGTTGGTTATGCATCTGTCAGAGATATCATCAAACAACGGGCTAGCCTGCTAAATTATACGATTGAGTTTGCAGTTTGCCATTCGAAAGTCACATTTCTAGTTTAATAATCTGACTACGTTTATAGGAGGGGTGCTGTTCAGTTTAATTTGTTTGTTGTGCAAAAGTCGAAAGGTTTGGTTTAGTTATTGGTAATTTAAAATTAATTTTAAAAATCTATGTTTTTAACAAGTGGTTAGCAATGTTAAATGAGCAAAGAGTGATTTGGTAGGTAGCAATTTACCAGGTTCAGAAACAAAACCTTTTTTAAGACTACATAAAAATAGCTTTTCATTTCCATAACTAGAAAACTGTAGAGTAAACAAGCTACCACTATGAATGTGATATAACCTAAACTTGAAAATTTAGAGTATTATTTAGCATTGTATTACTAAAAAAAAAGTATTGATTAAAACAGAATCAAATACTACAACTTTAAAGTTAAAATAGTATTTTAACTATTTATTTGGTGCAGCACAGTGGCCAAACTGCTATCCTATATTTTATTGAATAGGGAGACTCAAACTACTCTAAGACAAAAAAGAATCTACATAATTAGGAACTCTGTTGTATTGTTAATATTGTAATTATCATATACATAATTTTCTTCTTTGATAATTCTTGTAATATACAAAAGACCAAATCTAATGTCAAATAGAAATTGTTAGGAATTTTTAGGTAACTTTAACGCCGACAATGGCAAACGCCTCTTACACAGTTGCCCTTTTTGTACCTTTGGAATTTGCAATGAGCATTACACGCATGCTTGCTTAGCTGGAAACCGCCAATGTTCACGCTTAAGAAGTCGCAGGTGACGCGCCTGTAACGAGCTCCTCGGATTGTTTCTACAAAAAATATATATAGGGTAACATCAACCATTTCTTAAGTATTATTTCCAACCTACCTTCAACAACATGTTCTTCACCAACTGGTATAGAACTGGCAATTGCGATGCATAGCGCTGTTATTGTGACGAACACTAATTTAGTATTCATGCTTGAGACAGTAGAAATCTGTTCTAGCACTGTATGCGCCAGAAAGCTTTATATATGTAATTAAACATTGGAAAATCCAAATAAACTATTGAGCAAACACAAAAAAGATTATCGCATTTACAACTAAATCATCAGTTGTAGCTTAAAGGTCACTGATTTTGAACTGGCTGAATGTGAATCCCGGTGTCCAAGGTTATCTAATTATTATCACGCGTTCTGCAATTGCTCATTATTTTTAAGTTGTTAAATGTTTTGGTAACCTTTATTCATTTTTGGAATGTGCCAACTTTTTAATGAAAAAGGATATAAAGGACAAAATGGTTCAATCAGGCAAGCAAATACAAAATCGCTTTCTCAGTGTCGCAGTGAGGCTAATAAAACTCAAGTTTGATGTAGTAAAGGCAAAACTAACTTTATATTCAGCTGCAATTTAACTTGGTGGTAGCTCTAATGCAATTCCGAATAAGTCAAGTTCCTATAGTTAGCAAACACTTCATCAGCAAGTAATCTCTGATGTATATTGGTTTGAAAGTTTTTTTATATAATCACAAAAAATTAAAAAGAAAAAATTTGAATATTAAACATTTTTTAATATTGTAAAATATTAAATGTGAAATATTGGGTGAAAATAAGTCCCTTTTTAGTAGTTTTAGATTTTTCTATTTGTTTGTTTTCAAATTAAAGCACGCACGCGACAAAAGTTATCTGATTACTTCAAAGGTTTATACAAGGGTTGTATGTTAGGAATATAAAGAATACTGACAGTTTTAAGTCGTTAAAATATTTTTTATGTTTTGAATTAAAATTTACAAATTGGTCAGTACCAATTTTCCAGAATGGGCCTGGAGATCGCTACAAGGTAAGTCCAAGCATAAGGTCCAAGGGGGTAGAGTTGAAGATCCACTACAAATTAATATTTAAATAAAAAAACAAACACAATGGACTCTATCAATCCAAAAATGTCTATAAACTTTAAATATGATGAAACACGAGTAAAGAGAAAGAAATAACCTACCATGTACATAGTACATACAGTTTGCAATGAAAGAAATATAGTAAACAAGAAGCCCAACGGTAAAAAAATATTGAATGAGTAAGAAAACTAAATAAAGGAAGTAAATTCAATAAACAAATGTAAGATAGAAAACAGAAAAAAGATGGAATGATTGATATAAAGAGAAAAAACTGCATTAGAGGATAAAACATTGATTTCTAGCATGGGTATACAAACATACGCAGTGTGTCTAAAAATTTCGTTAGATAAATAAAAAAAATTATCTTTATTGATGTTTAAAATAATTTCCATTGTTTATAACGTTTATAATGTTTCTAAAATCTCCCAGTACAGGTCTCTTTACGAATCGACCATAGAACCATTCTTTTTGGATCGCGGATCAAACTGGTAGCACCAGGTCTTATCTCCTGTGGAAATAGTTTGCAGAAGGGATAGATCCTGACACAAGTATTTAGTAATAAAATCTTCAGAGATCTCCACCCGTCTTACTTTCTCTTCATCTGTTAGCTTGTGCTGCATCTACTCAATTCCTTCGCTATCAATCCTAGAGTCAGCCTCCAGTTTAGTGGCAGCATTTGCCACGTCTGAAGTTCTGTTTGTTGATGGCGACCCTCAGTCGTTTTCTTCCTGTTACCAAAGCATTTGAACTAGTCGTTAATATATTTTTAGCCCACGTCTATATGTCATGCGTTTCCGTTGCGGCTTTCTGCAATTTGTAACAGAACTTGATGTTCATACGTGGCTCCATTGCCAATATATATAACCTTATATGCGCATAAAAAATAAAAAGACATTAAGAGATAAATATACGCAAGAAAAAATATATAAGTAAAAAAAAATAAAAATGAAAGGTAGCGAAGAAGTTATGTATCAAATTTCTCAAGCTTCTTGTTTATATGTATAAACTGTATAAAATAAGTTAGAGATACTGGAATTTATATGACACAATCCGACTACTACTTTTTGATGTCACTTTCGTAAAAAAGTGGATTAGTCTTGGAGTCATTTGCGCACGAATTTCTCTACTTGTTGGCTGCCTTTAAACCATTGCTCTTCTAAAGTATACGTGAGGGGTCAAATGAGTCGTAAGGACTGAAGTTGGTGCCGCTATTGATCAATGCATTTATTCCTATTTGGCCTGAGTTGTCTGCGATAGAAGGAAGGACGCATATTGTTTTGAAGTTAAAGCACATTTCTGATTAAAACGCCCCGATATTTTGTGTGATTGAGAAATCAGTAAAAACTACACTTTTGTGATCCCAAAACACGATTGTCAAGAGCTTGGTTTGGTTTGGTGGTTGCACGTTCGTCTTTTGTTTGGATTAGACGTTGACATGACTGGCAACTAGATACCAAGTTCTAAGAGAGAGAGGGGGCTGCAGTTAACATCTTGGAGCTAGCTGTGGGCGATGCTTGCCAGAGGTTATCTATATATATATATATATATAGTGATTAATTGGTTTAGGGCGTTCCCTAAAACTGGTTGAATGAAGTTCCTGTCAATTTGCTCAAGTGGTTGGTTTACTCCGGGACTTTTTGCAGTCGCCGGAGTGATGTTTATTTTCGTATTTCACGCAATTTTGGGATGCTCTATCGTGACAGTCAACTTAAGGATGCTTCTCAGGTGGTAGATCTCCATCCCCTTGTTAAACCGCTCAAATTTCAAGAACGTGAGTGGCATGAAGCGGCGGTGGCGGGCCTTTCTCATCTTCCTTTACGCTTAATTGGCTTGCTCTTGAAATCCTCCTCCGGTACGTTCTTTGGAACTCCTCTTATGACGAGCCGGAGTAGCTTAACTGCTTTCAGAAGGTGATAGTGGAAGGGAACCTTCGCCTCGGTGAAGAAGCGAGTCATCCATCTATGGTCGATTGCTGTAGCGGAGTGGATGGAAATACCATTTGTTACTTTAGAAATCCTACGTTGTTCTTGTCAAGCGCTTTTTGGGCAGAAATTCATGCTTATTTGTCCCGCACTACCACGAGCTGGAGACAGCTGGCATTGCAACATTTTCTGTTTGAAAGCTTAGAAACAGTAGTTTCAAATGATATCACTTTGAATGGAATCGGACCTGTTCTGACAAAGTTATGGGCCTAAGAATATGTGTAACACAGAAGAGTTGAAAGGGAAAAGCTGATTATGAAAGGAAAAAAATAAAATCCTCAGTTGAAATTAATTTAATAATTTTTTTCAATACACGGTGTTGCTATCTCTACTCTTAATTGCACTTTCCAAGCGATTACGCATTGATCGGATGACTTTTCCTATGGTGTCTTGAGGGATTGTTTCCCATTATTCGATCAACGCCGCTCTCAGTTCCATCACGCTCCCTAATGCAAGATTTCTGACCCGGACTCTTCGCTTAAGCTCACCCTAAACATACTCAATTGGATTTAAGTCTGGGCTAGATGGAGGCCAGTCCATTTTCGATATACCGATGTCAACCAGGTAGCTAGTGATCACTCGCATAAAGTCCTCACCAATAAATCCCGCAAACGGAACAACTTGTTCCTACAGAATGTCCTTGATGTGGCAGTCAGCTGTTAAACCTCCTTCGCGTCCTCCACTAGGCACAAAAATCAACTCAGTTACCATGCATGGAAATGCCCATCCAAAACATGCAAGAGCCACCTACATATGAGGCGGTTTCTTGAATACAGTAATAAGCAAATCGCTGATCTGGTTTTCTATAGACTTAACGTGTTCTGTCGTTGCCATGTAGGTACATCTTGGATTTGTCGGTGAATAATGTCTGACTCCAATTCACTCAGCTTAGAACCAATTGCTCTTTAGGGATTAGATTGTCTGCCTTTAGTCTTCTCACTGCCTAAGTGCCGGCGACTATACCTCTGACTGCACTCAGCTCTTGCTTGAGGTCAACGTCAGTCATATGTCGATTTCTGAGGGATATTGAGACGAGAAATCGATCGTCTCCCTCCGTTGTCACGCCCCTACGGCCGCCTTCTTGCCGGCGGATGTAACCACCGTTTTCCCGGTACCGACGCCACACTCGACACAGTTGATTGATTCTGACTGGGGCATTTTCTTAACAATGCAACTGCCTGGGCTGCTTCGGCGGCTATGGTATCCATTTTCTTGCAAATCACCCGAGCAATTACGTTAACTAAGTGACTCAGATGAATTACCGGATTGCAATTAGCAAGATTCGTAAAACTTCGTTCATGATGCATATTTCTTTAAATGCGTCATCCGATTAATGCAGTAGCAAGTTTTTTAAAGCTCGATAATAAAGATGCTCCTTGCACGTTAATGTTTTAATTTTTATTTTTCTTAAACTGAAAGAGGAGACGAAAATGGGCGTAGAGCTAATGATTGCTTCACTCTCAAATGTATATAGAATTTTTTCGTTAAAACTTTATTATATCGCGTCGTGAAATAACAACAGCTACTGAATGTTCGTTCATTGCGATTGCTGTTAATAACACTAAATAAACGATGTGGAAGACCGACCATCCATGTTAAATTACCTTACATCTATACGTTAATAACCTCCACTTAATCGAAGCGTCTTTTATGCACAATAAAACAGAAAGTCTTGTTTAAATTTGACTTATATACACGGTGATTAATAATACATGTCGGAATGTATTTGCTTATAACTTTTCGCCTAGCTGACCGACCTAAAAATTCAAAAAAATATTTTATTTAGTATAGTCTAAAGTTTAGTTTAACAAGTTTTCAAAATGTGAACCTTCACTAGCCAAAAGACAACACAATCTATTTTTAAAAGCCTCATTTACTGCTTGAAAGGTGTGTCTTTCAACGACCAAAACTTTATTTTCTATAGCAATTTTGAAATCTTCAAATATCTTTGAAAATTCTTTGTAGAGCCCATAGAAAAAAGTCACATGAATTCATGTTAAAGGAATATTGTGATGAATTAATTCTATTACTAGTAAAATCATCGCAGTCTAGACCTATAACACGTGTTCCAAAATTATCCAGAAGTGTGGAAAAAACTGCGATGAGGCCCCGTACCGCCCTATATAAACCAGTAACCGTTGAGCATTTTGATCGCTGTAGAAGTTCTTCTTCGAGTATATGGCGGTAATTTTGAGAGTTCACATTGCTGCCAAAGAAATATAGTTTGATACAATTTCAAGGTGAAGATTTTCGGTACTCCAGTGACGTATGTTTTGCTTCTAAACAAAACCTTGCAAATAAAAATGATCCTCATCACTAAGTCAAATCTTCGAACCAATAATTAAACCGTCTTCCACTTTTTCAATTGTTAATTGGCCAAATTGGAACCTTCTTTCGACATCGTGCGGCTTCAGTGGTTGACGGACATAAATGTTGTATGAGAACATTTTTAAATGTTTTGTAAGGATATTTCCGTTTATTGAGCTGCTCGCTGAATAGATAAATCTGGCTGATCTTCAAAAAGATCTTCAACCTTTTGGATATTTTGCGACCTCTCTGCCAGTTGTCTCAAATCTCTGATTCAGCCTATAAGTAGCGAGAAAAATTTTCATACGGTTGTACGTTTTTACTCCTTTTTCTCACCTCCTTATCGTTATTTAAAAATTTTTGCCCTTGCCTAAGGAAGACTCCTTAAAGGCCCGTCGGAGCATGATATAACTTCTTCCAAATTTGTAAATTTTTTTACAATAAAAAGTCTTTTTTTGAAGGTTAGGATTCCATGTTTACAATTAAATAGTCACGTGGATCAATGGTTTGCTACATTACAATTAATTAACTATTACCCACGATAGGTGGTGCTGATCTACCTTATCTCATTATTTTTTAATAGGCAAATACTTTGCGATGCCTATTATGGACCATCCTGTATTATAAGCACAGCAACATTTTGCTTTAAATAGTGATGCAATTTCATAGAATTATAACTGTACTTACATGGTGACAATTTTTAAAATTATGTGTTAAAGTATAAAACCATAATTTTATAATTATTTTAAAGAAATCATCCCTTAGACATCATCTACAATAAGAAAAAATGTAAATTGCTAGCATAATTATGATTTTCATGTTACTTTATAGCAGAAATGGTTGTAACTTAGACCTGCATTATAGTACAGGACATGTGAGACTTAAATAACACATGTCACATTCACGTCACCTGCATAGTCTTCAGAATTTAGAGACTTCCTACTGTACCTTGGGGAAAACAACAAATTTGTATACATCTCGTCCGCCCATCCTATTACAGGGTGAAATCTCGCAACTTCGCAAACTTACTGAGGCGGACACGCCGCCGTACTTCGTAATTGCGCTGTGTCGCTATTGAGAAATAATGGTGCAAGTTCTTTATATTGTTATAAATCGATAATGATACCAAGAATCGAAGAAAAGCGCACGTTGTCAGAATGGAGCACGCTCGGAATGTAAGGCGGTCATCGAGCCGCAGCTATCGCTTTACCTGCCTTCGACGTCCCCGCACCTTGGCCACGATGAAAGGATCATAACCTAAATATGTGACCTGCATGACGGACGCGATTGGTAGCTATTTTTCATGTGTATTCGCTAGAGAATGCCTGGAATCCTAAGGATGCTTTTCAACGTCCTAATACTCGCTTGTAATCCTCGAATCCCACGAGAGCTGTTGACTCGAAACCTCTTGCACATCGGATCTTTCACCTGTATTTTGTATTTACTTTTAAAGGATTTCATTTATCGATAATAGCTCTTTGCAACATCAATCTTTATCGCTATAAATAACCATGTTTGTATAAAAATATCATTACTTCTGCAATACTTTAAGACGATGCGTTTTTATCTATATTTTTGTAATTATAAATTTAATATATGTCGCTTTTCAAAAATAAATACATAGAATCGTAAATACTTTATGTTGCTGATACTTTATATTTTCATTTTGTTCACGTTCCTTCTAACTGATTTATATTTTCTTTAGTTCGCCGTTATAGAATTTCTATATCCTTTTTGCTTTCGTTTTCAAACTCAGTTATATTTATCTTCTTGAACATTTTTGTAACATTTTTATGTAAACTTATTTTTCCTATTTCTTTTTTAAACGTTTATGTGCTGTTTTATTCTTAAAATCTATCATCATGGCAGCCATCAGAACAAAAATATATAACTCCTACACAACCTAGAAAATGAAACACAAGCATAGGTGTAGAGTATTCTGAACAAGCAAAAAGTAAGGCTACTAGTTTGGCGGTTCTATGTGAGCTTGTAAGAAGTATAAAGCACTTGTTAATGAGGATGAGAAGTCAAAGCCGCCATATTTATTTCGGGAAACAAAAATATAAATTCCTTGATTTAACTGCTAGTAAAAAAGAAGTCCACTAACAAATATGAAAGTAAAAAAGAAATAAAACGCATTAGAATATTTTAAGAGAACAAGGAAAATAATTGATAAGAAAACTGACTGCCACAGCAAACATGCGTAGATAAGCTTCAAGAGTTGGCGGTTAATTTAAAAAGGAACCTTCTACTAATGTTCTAGAGAGAAGAGCAGCACAGGAAAAGTATTAAAAATCAAAATTAATAAATTGTAAAGAAGATAATTAAAAGGAAAAAGAAGAGGAATAAAAAATGGGAAAAGAGAACACGCTGTTTAAAACCAACAAGAAAGTAATTAGATCGCCGCAATTTAAGTACAAGATTTATGAGATTTAAAAAGGGGGAAAATATAAATCAAAAATATATACACTAAAAACTAAACTATAAAAACAGAAATAATATAGTAAAAAAGTTGAGAACAAAAAGAGTACCAATTAGCTAAAGGTTTAAAACAATTTATTAGTGATAAGTTGGGAATTGGAATAAAAGTATACAAATAACAATTGATATTGTAAACGTTTTAATTATTTAAGGGTAGAAGAAAGAAAAATTCAAGCAAGAAAAGGACAGAAAAAGAATATGAGGCTCAGGTATCGTATCAAAAGCTATGCATAGAAGGGGAAAGACATGAAATGTTAGTCTGCAAGAATTAGAACAAGTAGATAAAGAAAAAAGTAAAGATACTACTATGACAAGAAAAACAATAGACTGGACAAAGATTAAGGGTAAATTAACAGAAAACAAAGAAGAAATAGCAGTAAACGGAAAATACGAAACATAAAAATTGCTAAAGAATGGTAAAGAACATGAAGTGGTAGAGGAAATAAGATATACAAATACTAAACATAAGCGAAATAAGAGCAAAAGATACAGGTGAAAAATTATTACATAAGAAATATTGCCTCACAATTAGCATAACAATCAGCACTTGATCATGCAGAAAATAAGCTTACAGAAACCTGTCTTAAGACTTTAAATTAGCTGATTTCCGATATAAAGGTCATAAAGCAATTTGTTCCGATATGATGAGTGTAAAGATGTGCGGAGTGCTTGTGAGATATCGCGAGCATGTGTTGATCTCCGATCAAGTGCACCGATATACAGGGTGCATTAAGCCAGGCATTTAATGTACATAAGCAATTTAAAACTTTTCAATTATGCAAAATCTTATCCTAGCAATTACATACAATGCCAAAGTTATGTGCAGCAGCCCCCAAGTTCTTGCCTCAAACAAACGGCACCGTTTCCACCAAAATGCATCACGGGCACCAATGTTTGTGTTACCCACAACGGACCGAAACAATGTGCAACTTCGTCGGGCACATACAGAAAGCCAACCACAGGAAAATTGTTATCCATCTGCAATAAATTTTGCCACCTCCCTAAATCCAAACGTATAACACGATGCAAAGTACGTGGCAAATAAAACCATCAGCAAAAACAAAAAAACCGATTTAACGTATAAAAATGTCACTGAAAGTTTTATTAATGATGACGGCATGTCAACTACAAACCAAATATCTCAAATATTAGAACTAAATTACTTTCAAGAAATTAACAGCGATGTTGCTATAACCACAAAAGAAAAACCTTCACACTTGTACATTCCAACATCTAATAGATTCCAGCCCCTAGCAAACCCAAATGCCACCATAAGCAATACAAACACGGTAAAAACAAGACACAAGTCCCCCCATTCATAATCCATGACATTAAAACTATTAACCCACTGATTACACTAATTGGAAATCATATTCCTCAAAAAAGAAACTACTGATATCACCTTTTACAGGGTAACAAACTAAATTTACAAATAAATAACCTAACTGACTACAAAGAATAAGAAATGTTTTAGACGCCAACAATGTTGCTAGGCCCACTTACAGCAGAGGAGGAAAAAAATTCCGTTTATTTTACGAATTCTACACCGCTTAACAGACTTAGAATTCATTAAGGATGAGCTGGCTACACAACACTATGAAGTACTGACTATTATGAATGTTATGAATAGAGAAACTAAACAAAAAAAGAATCTTTCCTTCATTGACATTAAGGATAAAGAAAACAAGGAAATCTTTAAAATAACAAACATTAGAAAACATTTCGTTGCCTTTGAAGAATTAATCAAAAGAGTCCAGATACCGCAATGCAAAAGCTGCTAATGCTACGGTCATACACGTAGCAGATGCACTAAGCTTGCTCGTTGCGTCGAATGTGCAAAATTGGCCCATTACCGTACTTGTCTAAAAAATCGCAAAGATGGTATACCGTCTCAATGCGGTCAACACCCCATTAATTACAAAGGTTAGCAAGGTGTACCTCAAAATACTAAATAGAAGATTCCCCAACTCAGCAAATTCAAGTTATATCTTACGCCTTCAAAGCCAGAAACAACAGAAGCAGCAACAGCAACATTCTTTCCATCAACAAATACACCAACAGAGTTAACATCAGCAACAGCTCTATCCAAAACATCAACAACAACATCAGTCGCCATTATACCAAAAGACAATATCTACCTCCACCATCGTCTCATGCACAATCACATCCAACTCCACACAATCCAAGTGACACTAGCTCACCAACTTACAAACTCACATCAATAATACATTTCAACCAACAATCTAAACACAACAACAGACAATCAATGAACTATCTGCACAAATTATACTCCTTAGGTATAAACGAAAAAAATAACAATATTTCTAATGTATCAAAATAACGGCGTGGAAGACTAACGGACTTTAGAATTACAAGCTTAAGACAGAAATTTTTGTCACTCACAATGAAATAGACATTGTTACCAGGTCGGGCCCGAGAGATGATATGCGCTGAAACGGGCAGCGAGCTGGGACAGCGAGCTGGTACAGCGAAATCGGGCCGCGAGCTAGGGCAACAGCGCAAGCAGCGGGGCCGGTGGCGGAACCACGCAGCGAGCAGCAGGGGCGGTAGCGCAGCTGGGCAGCATGCAGCAAATCCGATGGCGGGACCGAAAAGCGAGCAGCAGGTCCGGGCAGCGAGCAGCAGATCCGAGCAGTGAGCATCAAAAGAAGCCAAAAGGGACTCACCTGATGATACTTGATGGTTACTTCTTAAGGGGCTGACGACTGAGCGCGAATTCTTTGGTGGCTCAGGTTTTAAGGGCTCAGCTCGTGCCCCACTCTGCTGGTGGGGTGCAGAGTTCAGGGTGGAAGCATGCTGAGCCCGCTGGGGGTGCGAAGATTGGTGGACGTCGTTGGCGCCTTTGCGCTGATTGGAAAGTGCCGTGGCGGCTATGGTCGGTGGCGTTCGGGTCGACTCGGGATCGCTTAGCACGACGCGGCGCGGCAGGCCAACTACCCTGGTGTTGCACACGGCGCCACAAAGTTGGCCTCAGGTAACATTCCTGCACACGGTGCCACAAGGTCGGCCTCAAGTAACATTCCTTGGCATTATAAATTCCAAAGAATGTCCTTGTGTTGCCCGAAAAATTCCGGGGCAGATAACATCAGCCCCGGCGAAATCGGGGCCATCTTATTTCACAAACACATTTTACTAGCAGAATTCACTTCAAAATATATTATTACCAGCTCTATTTCACAAATCACCTAAATGCAGACAACCATGCTAGAGGAGGTACCTGATTTGCTGGATTTCGGCATAACTAAAGGTATAGCTTTAAATTACCTCAAAATTATATCATGCCTTGGTCTATCTTCATACCATACGCCAATTCTAGCTATTGTGAGCAACACGATCATTAATAAAGAAAGTGACCCAAAATGGTAAAGTATAATTCTAAAACGAACTGGAACTACTATAAAAACATCATCCATAATTGCCTGGACCTGAAAATTTTGCTCCAAACTAACAAAAGATTTATAATTGACTATACAAAACTTTACATAAACAATTCAAAAGCTGCCGCAAAAGCAATACTAATATTTATCAGCAAAAGTTTACCTGTAGACTGCCTCATTGCAATAAAAGAGAAAATAGGAGAAAAAAGACGATTAAGACACATTTGTCAGAATATAAGACACCCATCTAACAAACTAAGCTACAATCAAGCAACATCAAAGCTCTAAACACATCAAAAATTTTTAAAAATGTAAATTTTTAAGAACATCTCTCAAACCTGAGTGCAACTAATGATACAAATTACTTTCTTTAAAAATCAATCAAAAGAATAAAAGCCCAAATTCCTATCAGCCTATTCCTTCCCTAAAAAAATAAATGGATGCGTTCAGATTTAAAAAAGCTAACCTCTTTCCCACACACATTGAAAGTATATTCCAACCAATCGTATCACAAATTACCGTTGAAGAGAAAGCAGAAATACAAGAATCTTTAGAAATACTATACCAACTAGCCTTGCCTATAGATATATTTACAGTAAAGGAAGTTAAAGACATGGTCAGATATAACTTAAACCCAAAGAAACATACTGGCTTTGGCTTAATCATCGGAAAACTAACGAAAAAATTACCGCACAAGCATTTAGTGATGCTAACCATACTATATAATACTGTCATGAGACTAGAATATTTTTTAGTTCCATGGAAAGCTGCGCAGGTAATGCAAATCGTCAAACCTACCAAATCCTCAAACGAAGTTATCTCCTATAGACCAATTACTGTCAGTACTAGGTAAAGTTCTGAAAAAACTTCCAGCCAATAAACCAACAACTATCCTAGATGACAATAGCATAATTCCTGACCATCAATTTGGCTTTCAGAGAGATCACTCTATCGCACAACAAACTGACTGTATCGCCGATAATATAAATCAAGTTTTTGAAGAAAAACCATACTGCACAATTGCCCTTCTGGACGAAAGTCAGGTTTCAAATAAAGTGTGGCATACTGGCCTTCTATATAAACTTGAAAAAATAATACCACGCTCTCTTTATCTTATCCTTAAATCCTACCTGGAGGAACAATACTTCCACGTAAAGATTGGGCAATATCAAACCGATCTACACACAATCAACTCAGGGGCGTCTCAAAGTAATGTTCTTGGTCCGATTCTATAACTTGTTTATACAGCAGACATTCTAACAAGTCTGCACACCTTCGCTTGCACGTTTGTGGATGACAAAATCATTATGGTAAAACACAAAGATCCAATACTAGCTGCCCTTCTTCTTCAACAAAGTTTAGATCAATTAACACAATGGTCCAAACGATGGCAAATTCAACTTAAGACTTTCATTTGCATTTGCAAAACATCTTTCTCGAGTATTCAAAATATACTTTATCAAGATAACACCTAAAGAATAATCTGAAACACAAAATTGCAAAAGCTCCACACCAGATGGCGCTATCTTTAAAAATTCTTAACTGTTCTTAAACTTGATACTATACTATAAAAACTTTCTTCAGTGGTAGTTTATATTAACATGATATTTGTTTAATATTTTTAGTGTATTTCTCTTTTATTAACCAACTTGGTTGTTGAATCTTAATTAATCGTTGGGATTTCTTGTTATATAAGTTGGTCAGCTATTCTCTCTTTATAAGTTCAAGAATGTCAAAATAAATGCTTTTTTGGCGAGGACCCTTGCCATTTGTTGCTGAATGAATAGCTTTTCCAACTTTGGTTGTTAGTATCTTTGGTCCAGACTGTTCTTCACTTCCACCTTAAATAGTTTTGATTTTAGGTTGGTCACAAAAAAGTGTTTTTGCATATATTTTTTGTGTTTTGTATTTCGTCAAGGTTCTCCCTCGTTCTTCAGCTCTGTTATCAGCTTTGTTTTACATAATTCTGTTATTCATAAAGGTTATATAACACCTCAGCTTCTTGAATCTTCTAATCACGCTTATTTTTTGCTTCTTTTATCTTTCTCTTGATGATGTTATTTTTATATATTTGCTTTTTGTGTTAGTTTTTTGCTTCTCTGTGTAAGAATTTTTTATGTCAACGAAGGTTTCATTTTGTGTCTAATTGTAAGTATGTTCTTTAATGATATCAAGTTTTATTGACGTCTTTTTCTTTCTAAACTCAGTTATTTCCCAATTATTTCTGCAGTTTAAGTTTTAGTCTCTTCTTTGTTTCTAGTTGCTCCAGTTTTTCTATAGTGTATATATTGACCGCTGTTTTCTTATTTGAGGAGTTTAAATTTTAACCAAAAGTTTACAATAATTGTACTACTCTTGTAATACTATTTCGAATGTATTTATGAGAAAGAAAACGATTTAGTTGCTCTAATATTAAGTTTACCATCTTTGACTGACCTTCAAGTATACAAGCGTCTTCACGGCATCTCATGCAAGGTTCTTTTAATGACTATTTTTTTTCTTTGCAGAATTGTATAAGCATTTCTTCATGTTGTGTTCCTCAAGTCTATATTTGCCTACAACAGCTTTTATTTTTCCTTGACTTCAATTTGAATTAAAATTCCCAATTACTAAATTTATTTCGTAAGATTTGAGAGATTTAAATGCTCGTAAAACTGTTATTTCTGTTTATTTGTTATGTTATGTTATCTAAATCCGGTCCTGGCGATGTTGTTGTAAATATGTTTGAGAAAAATACTCTGAAACAAAACTCAAAATTTTGGGCTGCATCAAGATATTATTTTACAATCCTGTAAGCAGTGATAAAATAAGGAAGACATAATCACTATACAATAAAAAATAACTAGATAGATTCTCAAGGTAGGTGATTTTAAAATACAAATATCCACAATATTTTATGTTCGCAGATAAGAAGATAAACCTTTGAGGAGTTGATCCGGGTTTGTTTTTACACAGTGAACGCCTGATATATATGCAACCCAGCAAACACACAGGGCAGAAGACATTTCCACAGATGAACTGAAAAAAAAGGAAGAATAAAACATTCCGCAGAAGTAAAAAACGCCAAGGACAATAGTAAAAAAGCAGGAAAGCGATGGAAAATTGGATAAGTTATTAAAAATTGAGAAAATAAAAAAAGCACTAATAGAGCTAAACACAAGAGTGGAATATTCAGAGAAGGAAGCAATGTGGTGGTATCGGGCCTGAAAATAGACACAGAAAATACAGATACGCTAAAAATAGTTATGGAAAATTTTAGAACAAGTTTAAAATTAAGGTATCAATTTTATCAGCATTTAAAATAGGATAAAAAGCATCCTTAGTGAAACTGGAGACAGTAGCAGATAAGGTAAAAGTGATGAAAAGCAAGAGCAAGTCGAAATGTAACAAGGAGCAGAAAATTTATATTAATGATGATCAAAATGTGAAGAAAAGGCGGATCCTAAAATACATCAGAGAAAAAGCTAGGAAAGAAAAATAATTAAAAAATAAGGTAAGAAGCTGTAAAAGAAGCAAGAGAAACGGGACTTAAAAACTAATAAAAATGGTTACGGGTACAGAATTTAGAGGAAAAAACCCTAGAAAGAACTAATATGTATAGCAACATGAAATGAAAGAAGAACAGTTTATGAAGAAGCACTAAGAGATTTGGAAGCGTAAGCAGAGAAGTGACAGTTGTGGAATTAGAGAAATATATCCTGTTTAATGGTGGACACGAAAAGAGGACAGTTAGAACAGATTTTCTAGTGGCAAAAAAAATTAAACATTTGGTAACGAAATCAATAAAAAATGTGCTATCTGCAAATGGAAATAGAAGGTATACATATCAATCTTTTCAATATACATGCACCGACAGAAGAAAAGGAAAAAGAGGAAAAGAATATATTTTACGAAAAGATTGAAGAAGTTTTCAATAAGTTCCCAGAACATTAGTTAAATATAATTTAGAAGACTGTAACACAAAAATTCCAGGAAAAAATGTTATCAACTGATAATAAGCAAGCACAGTGAGCATAAAATATCAAACGAGAATGAGTTCAAGCTGATTGATCTAGAAGCAGGTCGAAATTGTAGAATTATGAGCATTTATTTCTAACATAAGAATACACATAAAGGGACCTGGATTTCACCAGATGGCAGAACGGTAGAAGATGAAAAACCTCTACAAGCAAGTAACCAAGGAGAATTAATAAATGAAGAGTGGACGAATATTGAAAATAACATTAAGACAGTAGCAGAAGGAACTCTAGAAAAGCAAAGACGAAAACTGAGAACAAATTGGTTTGATGATGAATGTAAGGAAAGTAGAAATAAAACATAAGAAACAAAGTTAAAAATGCTACAAACTAACTGACAAAAATTGTAGAAATGTATAGAAATCAGAAAAAATACACAAAAAGTATATACAGAAAAGTAAACAGAGAATATTACGAGAATAAGTTATGAAATTTCAAAGAACATCTTCAACTGAAAGAAACTTTCACTAAAAAGTCAAAAATACAAGGCATAGGAGATCATTGAGATTGCTGTTCTGTATAAATCAGAAATAAAATTTAGTAGATTAGACAAGTTAAAATATGAAGAAAGTATTTTACCAAAATTTTAAATCCAAACACGTCACAAATGAAGTGAACGAAGAAAACTTTAAGAACAAAGATAAAGTAGAGGTGTTAGCTACAACAGAGAGTATTTCACAAATGGAAAGCGGAAAATGTCTGGAGAGAACGAAATAAGGACAGAGCTGATAAAAATGTCAGAACTATAGATGGATAGCGTTATTAGACAAAACATTAGCTACAATAATATGCAACAGACTACAGGAACACTCAGAAAAACATAAAGAAAAATACCAAGCTGGTTTTAGAAAAAATCATTCAGTGATTGATCAAATTTGACGACTATAGCATTGATATGTATGTTATTTTCGTAGATTTTATAAGAGCTTTTGATTCAATCAATAGAAAAGAACTGTATCAAGCGATGAAAGCGACGGAAATACCTAACAAAATAATAAAATTGGTAAAAATAACATTAGAGAATTCAACAAATAAAGTAAAAGTCAACAATCTAATCTCTGAGCCATTTAAAATATCAACTAGACTAAAATAAGGTGCCCCCCATATTTACAATACTTTTTTAATATAATTCTGTAGAAAGTGATTAGAGAAAGCAAAGTAAGTCATACTGGAACAATAATAAATAAGAACTATCAATGTTTAGCGTATGCTATTTTGGCGAAGAAAGAGATAGTAAGAAAGAAATAGAATAGAAAGTAAGAGGTGTGGGCGTAAGAATAAACTAAAAAAAGGAGATGTATTTGGAAACAAACGGAAAGCAAAAGAAACAAAAACAAATGAAAATGGAGAAAAGATGAAAATGGAGAAAGTAAGAAGTTTCGTCTATTTAGAAATATAGTTAACAGAGGGTAGTGGCAGCATAGAAGAAATAGCAGGGAGAATAGTAAAAGGAGATCGTTGTGGAGGTGCATCGAATAAACTTTTGAGGTCCAAAATATCTCTAAAGCAAAACTGGAAATATACAAGGAACATTTAAAATGGCTAGGACATATAGAAAGATAAGGCAATCGTACAGCGAAAAAAGTATAGGAATAGAAGACAGGGACGACACAAAATAAGATGGTTACAAGCAGTGGAAAAGAATCTACAAGAAAAGGGTACAGTGAACCGGAGACAAAAGGCCAAAGACAGAAAAGCATGGAAAAAAATACTAGAACTATAGGCCTCCTTTGTTTCTATTGTTCCTTTTTTTTGGTACATTCCATTTCCAGATCATCTAGTTTCGGTAATAGCCAGTATATTATAGTCTAGTCTTTTTATCTTCTTCATAACGTTGTCAAGCTTACCAACTGCAAAAAGAAATTTAACATTTTAGCATTATATGTACTCAATTGTTTTTATTAGCTCAAGCCGGGTGATTATTAGCATCCTCTGCCGATCTAACATCTGTCCCAGACCATTTTTCTGTGATTTCCCAACATGATTCTTGAGAAAATATTGTTAATAGTAGTATAACAACATAGTTTTCTATTACTTGTGATGTTCATTAAAGATGATTTTCAGTACAGAGTTATTGCGTTCATATTCGATTATTAAAGCTTGATTAATAGTAATTAATAGGATATACTATTGTAAGAGTAATATTGACATTTGAGTAAGAGAGTTTATAAATTGTCCTTCATTGCCCCACCAGTACTCCATAGCAAAATTTTTGGCCCTTAAATTAAACATATATTTTTCTCGTAGTTTTGTTGATTATTAGAATTTTAGTCCTCATTACCAAGTACTTAATATCTACAAGGTGGTTTAAATATAACTGTAAAAAGATTTAAAAAAAACAACAAATCGCCAAACACTTACTGTCAGTCTTAAACGTACTTTCCTTTCGGAGTCAACACATTTTGACGTCATTGTCCGCAAACCTCGTGGCTTGCAAGTCTGATTTGAGCCTTCCGAACAGGTAGAAACCACTTGGGGCCTAATTGGGACTGTACGGCAGATGTGGTAGGAAAGTTCCATTTTAATTTCCGGGGGTTTCCATTGTTGTTTTGACCGTATGGGGGGCGTGGATTGTCTTGAAGGAGGGCTACCCGCTTCCACCTTGGCTCAGATCTTTTCTTTCACGTCTGTTGCCGGAAGGTCTGAGTAATGAGCTGCATTGACTGTTCTGACGTTCGTCAGAAAGTCTACATGGATAACCCCCTACCAATTCCAAAAGAACGTTGCAATCACTTTGCCTGCCAAACGGCTCCTCCGCGCTCTCTTAGGTTTGGGAGAACTGGTATGCCGCTACTCGCGTGATAATTAGTGGGACTCGGAAATGAAGTAGTGCACCCGCATTTTATCGGTGGTCTCTATAGACTACAAAAATGCAACATCTTCGCATTCAAACTGCTGTAGGAAATGACTGGCAGCTCCATTTTGTTCACGTCCGTCAAAGTGCGTGATGCCATAGTGCAGGTGGTTCTTCACGATGTCTTCTACACTACCAACACTGATACTGCACCTATTCTAACGAATTACCGCGTCTGCACGACTAATGTTTAGCTCGGTGACGGATGTTCGCGGCTGACGATCATGCGGTTTATTCTTCACGCGCTCTCTGCCGTCTCTAAAGTACTTACATCACTAAAACACATGGGTCCGTGAGAGAAATTCTTCCCCATACTGTTGTCTATGGTGAATTGCAGCAGCCGGAACGTTTTTTTCAACAAGAAATTTTATTACAATGCGTTGTTCCACGCTCCATGGTACCTTCTGTTCGCTCATCACTCTAGCAACTCCCAAACAGGACTGAACAGGTTCTAACTCGATTAGGAGGGAGGGTGGAGGTTGTGGCTCCACTCTCTCAAGGTTGTACAGCTGCTGCGCAGTGCGGCTTATTTACGCACAATCAGACCGGTCATATTTGAACCACCTTGTATTACTAGTTGATTCTCCAAGCCGATAGCCTTGTTATTTTGTTTGTTCAGTGAACTCTAGGATCATGCTTTTGTTTTGTTTTCTAAATTGTATATCAATTCTGTTGCTGTTGGCTGCAATAACGGTGCATCTAATTGTAAATAGTTGTAATTTCGGATTTTGGAAACAGAAAGGGAAAAATGTTTATATGGAAATATTACAAAAATGTTCTAGAATAGAAACACAACGGAATTTTAAAACAAAAGCGAAAAAACGTATTGTTTTATAACAGCGAGCGGAAAGAAACATAAATTAGTCAAAAGAAACACGAGGGAAATGAAAATAGAACGTACTAGCAACATGGGCCGTTTACTTTTTTATTACTTTTTCAATTTATACTTCTATTTTGCGTCTGTCCTTTTATGAGATTGCTTATTAAAATAAGCAATTTGATAAAAGTGAGGTTAAACTGAATTAATAATTAAGTTATTTAATGAACAACTCATTGCGATAAAGTATTGATAATGAAATGTGGTGACTTAATTATGTAGAGTAATGTGAGTGGATGTTGCAAGTGCTATTATAGATGAACGAAATCTCTGAAAAATAAATATAAAACACAGGTGAAAGATCCGATACGCAAAAAGCCTCCAGTCAAGAGCTCTCGTGGGATTCGAGGATTACAAGCGAAAAAAGCATCCTTCGGATTCCAGGCGTTGTCTGGCGAGTACACATGAAAAATAGCTATCAATCGGGCCCATCATGCAGGGCATTTAGGTTATGATCTTTTCATCGTGGCCAAGGTGCGGGGACGTCGAAGGCAGGTAAGCGATAACTGCGGCTTGATGATCGCCTTACATTCCGAGCCGGTTCCACTTTCTGACAATGCCTCTCATCGTTCCTTACTACTGCTATCGATTTTTTATTGGAGTACAAAGAACTTGCACCATTATTCTCATTGTCGATACGGAGCAGAACGAACAGGACAATTACAAAGTGCAGTGGCTTGTCCGACTCCGTAAGTTGGCGAAGTTGCGGGATTTCACTCTGTAATAGGATGGGCGGGCGCAATGTATATAAATTCGCATGTCTTCCCCAAGGTACGGTAGAAAACCTCTGAAGTCTAAAGACTATGCAGATGACGCGACTGTGACATGTGTTATCTAGGTCTCTCGTGTCTGGTTCCGCAATGTAAATTTAAGTTGCAACTATTTCTGTCATAGGAGCTTTTGAAATCGTTGTGATGTCTTTGAACTGTTTGATTATAAAATAGCTTAGAACATAATATACTTGTCGCTACAGATTTTATTATTCGTTTGTATTGCTTTCGTTAGTCATTGAGATTTAAAAATTATTTTATTTGAAGAAAAAGTCTTTAGGCTTTACAAACAATTGTAGTGTAAAATTAAACGCAGTTTGGCCATTAATACTACAGCAGAAAAGAAGAATAAAACAGCGCACTACACATTGACGGTTTAGTGGTTAATCGTCGATGGTAGTACATCATTGTTTAAGCCAAAGATTTTTTAAATGGTCTAATCTGGAATTACGTACAGCACAGACATTTTTCTCTATACAAAATGTTTTTGCAAAACAAAGAATTTAGATCTAAACTTGGAGAAGATCATTTTTCCGATATCGTCCTTGAGTAGACTTGGCCTTAAGATTCAATACTAAGCCTTGGTGAAAAAGCTATGGTTTATTTATAAATATTATCATTGATAAATTGTTTAAAACGTCGCAGACTTGAAACTTGTTTAATATAAAACACGAAGATAATGTACTCCAAGCCAAATTATAACAAAAGATAGATTACAATCAGTATTGTTGGTGCATATACTTTATCATTTGGTTGGTTTGATCTAAAACTTGAACCTTTCAATATTTATTTTAATCGTAAGCATATAAGGTCGTTTGAATATGTCATTAAGTAAATATGCTATTGCAAGTAAATAGGCTCTGACAACAACCTCATCATTAAAGAACGGAAGGAATATCGTTGCATACCCAGGGATTTCTGAAGTAGGACTGGATAGTACAGATGGTAGCCCCAGCGCCAGTCTAGGCCGCTAAAGGTTAATTACTCATATGGATAAATTTGAAAGATAATGGCGACGAACTTGAAAACCCCGAAACAAATGCTATGATTTGAAACTTAAAACATATGTACAGTTTATGAATCAGATAGATAGAATATAATTCGTATAGCCTTCACACTTTAGGACGTTCAGATACAAGGTGGAACAGACAAGAAAAACATAAAGCCCATATAAAAATTTTTGATAAGACGGAGCTGAGCGAATTTTATAAAAATGGCGTCGCCATACTGCTTGCAGAAAGACAGAATTGTAACAGCAAGATTCTATATATAGATCTAATGTTATGCTCCAACTGGACCTTCCTTTAACGACTACAAACAAATCTTTTATAACTAACTATCACGTACTTTCCAATAGATTTCCATTGGCGGTATATTCACTATTATGGAAGACCTAAATGCCAAGGTCGATAGCAATAACACAATTTTAAAAATAATAATAGGAAAACTCAGGTTCTAGAGATTGGAGGCACAATTTGTTTACATGGGTTTTACCAAATGGGAAAACTGAAAATCAAATAGACCATATCTTAATAGGTAAAAGATGGAGAAGCTCACTGAATGTAGTTAAGAGAAGAGGTGCATATGTAGACACTGATTATCACCTTCTAATAAATGTGCTTAAAATTAAATCATAAAAAATCTAAAACAGAACAAATTTAGAACAACATTATCCATAGGAACGGAAAGCTGTCCCAGAAGCTCAAAAACTGACACCTAAAACAACTTTGGAATGAAAAAAGTAAAAGAAAAAATAGATATCGACATATGGAACCTTATAAACGTTAAAAATAACTCTACAACTTTCTGTGTAAAAGTATAAAAAGATGCGCAAGGAAAGACAAAAGAGTAGATCAACACACTACTTCATATCAATAATGCTGCTAATTCAAATAACAAACTCTCATCAGTAAGATCAAGAGTAGAAGATTACTAGAGCAGCGATAAAAAAAATATTTCGAATAAATGTTGGTCGTAAGTGATAATCTAGAAGAAAGTGAGAACATCATGCAACTACAAATAGATAACCTACCAAAAAAAAAAAAGAAATTCAAGGGGCAATATGTAAATTTAAAAACAAAAACTTGTCGGTCCTGCCCAGTGAACTCTGTAAAGCTTGTTTTAAACTGATTCGTCCTTTTATTGTACGAATTTGGGAAACAGATACCATTCTGATGGAATGAGAGGGCGACGTATAATGGTACTCTCAAAAAATAGAGATCTTATAAAATGTGATAACACTGCTGACCTTAATTTATAACATTCTGACTAATTTAGTATCAAAAAAAAAAAAAGATAATGGGCACAATTTCCACCAAAACCAGGCTGATTTTTGACCAAACCACTCATGTACGGATATTTAAAAATGAAAAACGCGTTTTTGTTCCTTTACTAATAAAGACTTCGAAACAATTTCTCGACTTTGGTACTGATATCAATTTTTCCCAAATTCCATACAAACAAACGAAAAGTAGCATATTGCAGCTTGACAAAGACACTTTTCCAAAATAATTTTTTTAACCACGCCTAATTTTAAAAACCAAAAGAACGGTTTCGGACTACGGCTGTGAATCTTTTGAACAACAGTTGACAAGACACAACCCTCTAGATCTACTAGAGCGTTACTGATATGAGTGTGTGTTTAATATTTTTCTTTTGCGTGCCGTGTCGGGTATTTCTGACGTTGGTGATCACTTTGGTGTAGGCAGTTTTATCTTCTACCACTCTAAACAGTTGTTTTGAGCTTCTGATTCCAGACCATTCGCAGATGTTCCCTAAGACATTCGTCTCTTACCAATTCTATTTCAATTCTTTAGAAAAAAAAGTTGCACTAAATGATATTTCCTTCCCTGTAGTATGTCTAAGACAAACTCTTTTGCAACATTTTATCCTGTTTATTAATTTTCATTGGATGCTCGCTTCCTATGGGACTTTTATATTTGTAACTCTCTAGATTCATAATATTCTTCTATATAGCCATATCTCCAAAACTTCCAAGTGGTTCATTGTTGTTATCATGAGCGTCCACCATTTCATGCCATATAGTAGTGTAGATTATATATAGTATTTGACTTAACTTAAAGTTTCTGTTGTCATTACAGGAAAATGATTTGATTATTTCCCTATATTTATATATATTTTTAAACAGATTTATTACAAGATCAGTGTTATCTTTGATAAGAGGTTTTAACATATCTTTAAAAATCCCATCAGGACCAGTGGCTTTTTTTACTTTTGCTCTTGAGATAGTGTACAGTAGTTCTTTTTAAAAGCTTTAGTTGGCTTCAAATATTGGATACTAATTTTTCTTGTAATTTGCTTTATTTTATTCCGGTGCTTATTGATTTAATTTATCATTTAGGTTCATTATTGCTTTGTCTCTGACGTCTTTATTGTATAACCTGTAAATTAGTTTTAGTTCCATGTCGGTAATCAACGAATTGTAATTCTGAATATGTTGTTCTTTTGATCATATTACTTAATCCTTGGCCTATCTACCCTAAGGCTGCATTGATTGGTTTCTTCCATACTTTTTTACAAGTGCTTCTGTTTTGTGTTGATTTTCTTGCTTGGTTCTATAAAATACCCCTTTTTACCACTGCACATCTTACGTTTTCGATTCAAGTTCTTTCGGTTTTCCTATTGGCTTCTTTTTGACAATATCTCCATGTACTTGTCTAACTAGTTTACTACTTTAATTGACAATCTTCTATTTTTTCTTGTATTGGTTTTACTTTTAGTTTCTCTATGTACATTATGGTCTCTTAATACTATTCCTTTAATATTTGTTGATTAATATATGATCAATTGGATTTTGGATATGTTTCAGACCATGTTTATGTCCACGTGTATAGGCGGCGTTTTAGTAGCTTAAAGCATGTATTAGCTACTATCATCACTTTGCATTGCAGTTTCTGATTACAAGCTATCACTATCCATTGACTTAAGGACGTTCTTAGTTGTGTTGTAAATTTTTTCTGTACAGTGAGTGATTGGTTAACAAACAATTATATAATTTCTTACTATATTTATTTATAATAATAATACATTTTTTTCCGTTTGTGAGGAGTTAAAGAATCTGTCTAACGTCGAGTACTTTTTCTCTTCTTCAAGATTTTTCGAAAGTGATTAATAGCATAGTAGTTGTAGATATCGCCAGGCCTATTGATCTCAACCTGGTTTGGGCTCCATTCTAAAAGCGCTGTTCTGATATTTTTCTATTTCTTTAAAAAACTTTGATAGTAAATGTAGGCATTGGTCTTCCTTTTTCTTCTCCTTTTCAGAAAACAGATCTTTTTGAGTTTTTGCTGTTTATCATTTAGAAGTTCTTCTGTTCTCAAATCATTTTCATGTTCCATTATAAACTATTCATTGTCATCTTCATTTACCTCCAAATCCAGATCTCTAGCAGTTGTCTCAATTTCAGGGACATCATCTCCATCTCCTTGAATGAAGAATGGACAAAACGTTCTTGAAATTTGAGACAGAACTTCTGAGATTATTGTTTATCTGCACTACCACATGTTTAATGTCAGATTTCTTTTTAAACTTTGCAAACTATCCAGTGATACCATTGAATTGTACCTCTTTATGTGACGAATGTAGCATTCTCTTGAATGATAGCTATACTAATTACAGCTCTTTTCATTTTCCTTTCTTTTATCCAAAGTAAAAGCAATCTCTCTAATTTTTATGGATGACACATCTTTGTTTCTCAGATGTGACTTTCATTATTTCTTTAGCTGCTGAAGTCTTCTTGATAACTAGTATAGAGCCTACTGGAAACCTGTTCAAGCCATATTGGGTTGTTTCAAAAGTTGCTCGCGTTTTTAATTTTTACCAAGTTGGTACAATTTTGGTGTTATTAAAAAGTTCGTTTTTCTCAAAAAATTATATATAATATTTGATATTTATTTTCCAAAACACAGCCCATTTGCATCAAACACTTTACATCGGTCTGCTGCAGAAAGATTTGATTTCGACGACTAGATATCTTCCACTGACTCTCTAGTTTGGCTAATATCTCTTGCTTGGTTTTTATGGTGAGTACTATAACATTATCAGATGTTTTTTTTATAAAAAAAGTTATAAAAGCACTTAGAAAATTTAAATAACAGAAATAAATTAGCATATAAATAAATTATATATATATATATAACTATCACAGTCTTGTTTATGAAACCGTTCATAGGTGGCAGTAAGATACAATTTTGTAAATGTATCGTAAGGTGTTCATTATCCCAATATGTGTTTGTTGTTCAAATATAAAATCTTTGGCAAACGTGTTTGTTGTCCGATTTTATGGCAGATCCACTGTATTTTCTTTCGGATGTTTATCAATATGAGAGAAGTGACCTTAAAATTGTACCAGTATAATTCTATCGGAGATATTTTTTATGTATTTTGTAGATTTTGGCGTAATAAAGATGCTTCTACAATACTCCAGTTCATCTTTTTTAGCTCCCTAATTCTGATAACTTTTGTTTTTGTCCTTTTTATCTTTTTTATTTTCTGGCTGTGAATGAACTTTTTACATTGTATATTCTTATTAGTATTTTGCATTTTACTACTCTGAGTCGAAAAGTTTTTTGCACCCTTAGCCTGAAACTAGAGGTCATTTGTAATGGGTTTCTTGCCATAGTAAATTATATATCAGAAAAGTCTTCCGTTGTCTTTTCCGGTTTGAAATCAATCGTCCCATCTTTGAGAATAGGCACTGTTACTAGCCGCCCATTTTGGATCATATGCTGCACTTTAACATATCTGGCTGTTCTCACCTTGTTTAGCTTGCAGGTTAACGTAGTTTTTTGGGATATAATACTAGGAGGTATAGGTGAGAGCTGGGTACCTTGACAGGATTAGTTACCATAATCCATCTTCTGCTAAAAATATTTGGTGTGACTGACTATGGTTAAAAGTACTACCTCTGCAACGTAACTGTCTTCCTCGTGTTCAATATTCTTCAAGTGCTTACTCTTTGGAGCTACTATTAGGTGAGATACTGCTGTATGGAATAATTATATGGATTTACCAGTGCTGGTGATTTCAGCCATTCTATAACATTTCCTGTAATGTATTTGAACTTATTTCATAGAATAAATTGTATGTCGAGCATGGTGGCGGATCAGTGATGGTGTGGACAGCTTTTAGCGTGAAAGGAGTTGGTCCCTTGCACAAGATAGTTGGGATAATGGATTGAAAAATCTATATGAATTTTTTTTTAACAGGCCATGCTTCCATATGCGAGGTCTAATCTTGAGCGCGGATCTTTCAACAAGACAATGATCCGGAACATGCCTCCAACGATGTCGAAGATTGGATCAGCAGGAAGAGGACCACTGTAATAAAGTGGACAAACCAGATCCAAGACTTGAACTTTATCAAGAACTTATGGGAGGAACTGGAAAGAAAATTAGCAAAGAAACAACCGAAAAATTTGGCTGAAAAGTTCGAACAGTTGAAGGAGGAATGGCAGGAGATTCCGCAGTCAGTCATTGACAACCTTTTCGACTCTATAGTCCGTGGTTGCTAAGTTTGTTATTAGTCATTGTTGAATTATTATAGCTAAATTTTGATTTTGACCCGGATGTTGTAATGTTATGGTGTGTCATTTACACGGTTTTTGTTTTGTTGAAATTTTTGAGCATCTTGAATTTAGAACTTCAGGAATGCGTTCTAAATTTGAAGAAAATTGATCTATTCTAATAAGCTATTTTTAAAGGAAGCTTTAACTGAAAAAGCACCCGTTATGCACTAATTGTATAAATTCATCAGCTTATTGCTCACCAGATCAGAACGTAAATATAAATGCAGTCAAATAATGTTTCAATTAATTATCATCACTAGCAGCATCAGCAGCAACTTATTCAGTCCATCGTTGAACGCAAGTTTCCCTCAAGTTGTTCCATTCTTCTCTATTGTGTGCTTTCCTCATCCAATCGTACCCTACCATTATTTTTTACTTTCTCGAGGTCTCTATTCTATAACGCGTTCATCTGTTATCTTACATTCTTCCTACATGTCCAGCCTAGTTCCATCTTAGAGTGCACAGTCTTTCTATTACATCGGTTACTTTGGATCTTCTTCGTATTTCGGTATTCTGTCTACGAAAACGTAGCTTAAAGTTCAATATCTTTCTTTCCATGGATATTTTTATTGAGCGCCCAAGTTTCTGTGCCATACGTTAGAACAGGCATAACGTATCGGTTAAAAATTTTTGTTTTCAGTGTATTTGGTATTTTTGACTGGAGCACATCTCATAGTTTTCCGAACGCCAACCAAGCCAGTGATATTCTTTTATGTCAGATTGTTCTTTGAAAGTTGTATTTTTTGTCCTAGATATACAAACGCGTCCACTTTTTCTATTGTTTTTTCTTCTAGCCTAATCTCCTCTTGCTCGTCGATTTTATTTGTTTTGTTTATGTTTATTTTTAGTCCCATCTTTTTGGATGCTTCGTTTAGTTCTTTTAACATTTCTTGGAGTTGTATTTTGTCTTTTGCTAGCAATATTATATCACCGGGAAGTCTCAGATTTTGCCATCGATATTTACTTCTTTTTCTTCTTATTCTAAAGTCTTGAACATATCTTCCATTGCCAATATAAACAATTTGGGAGAGCTTAAGTCACCTTGTCGTATTCCACAATGTGTCTTGAATTTGTTTGTTTGTATATCCGTTTTGATCTGCATTGTTGCGTTCTCATATGTATAATTGATAAGGGTTGTGCATCTGTCTATAGTTTTCTAGTTTATATATGTTTTCTTTTATAAAGATTAAGATTACCAGGGTATTTAACCAGGCATTTGGTATTCGGTATTCCATTAGGCACTTATTGTAAATTTGTTTTAGTTGTTTCAAAACAGGTTTACCTCAATACTTTAACATTGTTTTCTGTCTTCTCCTGGAACTCGCTTGTTAGACATATTCTTCAAGGCGTTGTTTATTTCTCCATTTGTAATTTTAAGTAATTTCTCGGATCCTGCGTTTATAACTTTCTTCTATCTGTCCTTTTCCTGGTAGCGGTGCCTGTTTACTCTCATATAAGATTAGGTAAAATGTTTCTATAATCTTCTTTATTTCTTTGGTTTCTGTTATTTCTTTATTTTCCTCATTTATCAGATTAGTTATTTGATGTTTTACCTCAGTCACTTTTTCTGATAGTTTTATCAATTTCTGCTAATTAGGTTTTGTTGGATGTTTTATTTTTTGATAGTTGGCTTCTTTTTTCAATTAATTTTTGTAGTTTGTCACTTATTTTGTGGTTTATATCTTTTTTATTTTCTTTTACTTTTTTGAATGACTGCATGAGGGTATTTGTTATTTTTGTATTTAGGGTTTTCAATTCTTGCTCTTTTATATATGTTGTATGTACTTCTCTACAATGTTTTATTTCTTCAGTCAATTTGTCTTTCCATTTTGACACTAATTTTTTTCTTTCTTTCTGGGTGTTAATGCGCACTTTTGCTCTTACCATGCAATGGTCTTCTTTACGTCATATCTTCTTATAAAAAGAGCCGTGATAATCATGATCTGGTGCCTTCAGTGCGTCCTTCCTCCACTAGTTCTTCAAGGCTATTGTCACGTCTTTATATGTGACCGTAGTATTTTATTATTTGTCTCTACACTATAGTAGAGAGGCGATCATTTATATTGAGTTTTTGTAGTACAGACACATTTATCCCCCTTGCTGTTCAGGGTATCCTCAGCACCACATCTTAAAAGCGTCAATTCTTTTGCGTTCTTTTTCTTTTACTGTCCACGATTCGGCTCCATATAATAATATGGGAAAAACCAGAGTTCTTATCAGTGATAGTTTTGTATTGCTTGTTATTTGTCGATCTTTCCATAGTTTCTGTAATTTAGTCATGGCATTTTTGCTTATTTGGATTCGTCTGCTTATTTTCGCTGAGCAGTCTCCTATGTTGTTGGTAAGTGTTCCCAAGTGTATGTAATGGTTGACCACTTCAAAACCGCCAATTTATTTTAAATCAGGCCCGTTATTGTTTGCTCTATTGACTAGGAGGACTTTTGTTTTTGTTTTATTTAAGTTTAAGTTATATTTTGCACTGTCGCGTTGTAATTTCAAAAGGAATTCCCTTATCTCATCTTCGGTGGAAGCGAGAATAGCAGTGTCATCGGCATACCGTTTCGACGTTGATCTTGAATCCTCCAATGGTGTTTTGTAGTACTTATCTCATTACATATTCGCTGTATATATCAAATAGTTGCGGAGACAGGATGCATCCTTGTGGAACACCCTTTCTTATGTTAAATCAGTTTGACTGCTGGTTGTTAAATTTTATTACTTTGTATTTATTGTTATATAGCCTTTTCATCAGTGAAATAATATGCTGTGGTACCTCCATTTTCTCGAGAATGCCCCATACCTTCTCCCAGTTTACGCTAACAAAAGCCTTATAAATGTATTTCCTTGTTTTCTCTATTATTTGTCTTAGGTTAAAGATGTGTTCTCGGGCGTCCTTGGCTTTTACGAAACCAGTCTGTTCTCTTGCTATCTGCTGTTCTAGATACGCTTTTAATCTTTCATTTATTATATGTAGTAAGATCTTGCTGATATGCGGTGTCAGCGCAATTAGCCTGTGGTTGTCACATTTGTCTTTTGGTCCTTTTTTGTGTATGGGTATAAAGACTGAGTTGCACCAATCTTTTGGCCAGATCCCCGTATTCCAGATGGTTTGGCATATCATAAGTATTATATCGACTCCCAGGTCGTTCATAGCTTTAATCACTTCTGAACGAATTCCATCGCTGGCAGTTGCTTTTCCTGTCTTTAGTTGTTTGATAGCAGCATGATGGGAGGTTTTTCTCCTCTATCCTAGACTGCAGTTCTTTTCAGGTTGCATGTGGTCGTTAAAGAGTCTGCTACAGTATTTCTTCTATTCATCTAGAATCTCTGTGTAGTCAGTGATTTTCTCGTCTTGTTCGTTTAAGAGATTCCATGGTCACTTTCTACGTTAATTGTATTAAATACAGACGTGTCCATGATGGTGTTTTTGTCATTACATATGAAGTAACCAATTTAATTTTTTTTATTAGGGCTTTGCTAGGCCCATCTTCTTTGTTTTTGTTTTTTAAAATACGCATTCATCAAGTACCGGTTATTTTCCTGAATATAGTTGATCAATACTTTTTCTCCTAGGATTTCTCTTTCTATTTATTGTTCATTCAAGTTTCCTTTCACTCCTACTTTTGCATTATCGCTTCAGCGACGTCTTCACAAAATTTCTCTACTTTTTGGTCTCCGTGGTCAGATGTAAGTGCGTATACTTGAACAATCTTACATTTGTACCTTTTATTTATATCAATGACTATTGAAATTATCCTTTTTGATATGGTTTTATATTGGTTAATCTTGTTTACTATTGTTTTGTTGATTAAAAGACTAACTACGCTTTCCTTCTTGTTTTCGCGTCCTTCAATGAACAGTATTTCTCCGCTTCTTAGTTTTACACACTTTTTTCCCTTTCTTCTGACTTTAGCTGTACCTATTGCAGCCTCCAGTTAGATTAATTTTTCTTCATCCCCTAATGTTCGTTTGTTGAATGTGGCTATATTCCACTATGTTTGTTTTGATCTTTGTTGTTTTGGGGTTTTTCAATTAGTGGGTACTATCGAATTTATGCCCCCTCTACAGAATCCAAAATGAGACTAACTGAAGTATTAGTGTGAGATTCTGAGCTTGATGTACTCGCCTGGGGTAATATATATTGTAAATTCGACATGCCATTTCTATTTAGGGTTTTTCTAGCCACAATCTGCCACGCTGGCCAGACCGGTTGGCATTGGGTAAGAGATTTAGGTTGGATCAGGTGTAAGATGAGTCTGGATTTTAGGGTTAGGACATGATTCTCTTCTTTATTTGGGATGAAAAGAACCACGGCTCGCGTGGGCAGGGTCGCTTCCCTGTAGTAGAGCTATTTTATCGGGATCATAAAAAATGTCTACCCGCTGCCACATTCAATTAATAGTTGGTCATTATTATGTTTTTATTAATAACACGTAATGTTATTTTTTTACTTTATGCTATAATAAACTTGACAAAGTTTAAATGTTTATTACTTACGTACGTAGATTGTACCAGGTAATATCTTGCATTGCTGTAGTTTCAGGCGTATGCTGAAAAGCTTAAATCGGGGCAGTTTGCGGTTAATAAAAGTAAAAACTCTAGCGGTGTAAAATTCGCAACTTTGCCAGGCAATATACGGAAGGGTATTTGATCAAAATTTCGAAAAGCAGATTTATGGGAGTCGAAATCAAGGGAGAGCTTAACATCTCCTGGAGAATGTTAGGCGTCGGTCGCGCAAGCGCCCTCTCCGGACAGCCTCCCTCGAAGGGTGTCTCTACTAGGAGATGCCAGTCGATGTTCCGACGCCTGCAGTACCAAATCCGACGCCGGCGCCGCGACGTATCGGTAAAACTTCGCGACCGATCTTGCGTGTTCACACGACCGCGACCTCCGGTGGTAGAGTTCCGCAGGAAACGATTTAAATAGCGCACTAAGTGCACTCCGCAACTGATTAAAAAGGCCTGCGTGCGCGTGTTGATAAGGAGCGCTCGTGAAGAGCGTGTCCGCGCGCTCATCAACACTTTGTAGTTTTCTGTGCGGCCACCCAACTTCGCATTGAGGCTGCTGCCGCCCAGACACCTGAAGAACCTTTTTTCAGTGCGCCTCTTCAGGGGTAAGTCACTTTCGCGATTGTTTGCGCGAGTTTCAGCCGCGTTCCCGTTTTGACGTTTGGCCGCGTTAATAACAAACTTAATCAAAATTCGCAAGGTGTGGGCCGCAGTCGCGGTGCCTAGCGGAAGCCCGGCTAATAAAAGTTTCAGCGTAAAGTTAGTCAAGAAAGCCACACATGGATTAGACACGCGCGCGCTCGCAAATAGGGCCTTTGACGAAAGCGGCCGAAACTATTATCCACGCATTGCATTATGCACTTACCACCGATTTATTCCGCACCCCCGTACGCCGGGCCATCCCTAATGAAATATTCATGCGCTTTACTTTTCGATTTACCTTTCTTTAGCGAATTTTGAGTTTTGGGGAACATATGCCGTAGCGGAAGCCGTCCGAGGATCTGCCGCCGAGATCAATTTTCGCATCCCGCGATCCCTGGCGTTACCAAAGCACCACCCGAAACTTTTAAATGGATTGATGGCTCTGTAGGTAAATAAGTAAATATGGAAAAATTTCGAAGAAAGTTGCGTCCTCGGTGCTCGGGAGCTCGCCAGAGAGAAAGTGAATTTATCGCAAATCTAAGAAAATTATAAGTCGCGGATCGAAAGTGCAGCTTCTCCCCGATGGAACGCTGGCAATTTGGCGACGGCTGAAACGATTCGGGCCAGAACTATAACGTAATTGCAGTTATTGACTGAAGCGCGGGCGTAATAAGGCGCAGATATTCAAATGTAACTGGTGTTGTGCTGAAATTATGTGTTATTATTGAATAATGATGTAGCGAGATCGTCGTTAACTTATACGAATGCGTGTGCCTTAGGCCGGAAACTGATTAATGCAACATGGCGCCGGTTATTTCGAATTCAGCGCCTCATCTTGAGCGGTTGTGCCCAGCGTTCCGTCGCTGTACCGCTAATATATTCTGTCGAAAATGCCATTTTGTGATTCCAGACAGGGTTATATATAATGATTGTACTTAGTCGTCTTTCTTGCCTCTCGGCATCCCTCGTTCGGCGTTTTTACCGCTCTTCCTACTTTCACCCACATTGCCAGCTGTGCTGCAATGTAAATTCCACCAATTTGTCCGCAGGTGCCTGCGGTGATTTTTTCGAAATTTTTGCTTTCACAAAGCGCTCGATTGTAACAATTTGATCGGCCATGAATAATTCACGACACTACCTGGTATTTGAAGATCCTCTTGAACTATTCGAGAACTCGCGTCTAGTTTCATATGTCTAGTCCAATTCGTTACGTGTCTATATCTTTTCCACCTTTGGATTCTTAGGCTTATCACATGATCCTCCCACCGACTCTTTGGTCCTTCTTTTGGTGTGCTAGTGCTCGGTTTGCACGTTGTAACCTTCTGCGCCACTTTACACCTTCCGCGATTCTCTTTAAGACAAATATTTCAAAAATTTCATTTCTTTTATTCCAACAGTCTAATCGTTATTTTCCTAGCTTGCAGATTTCTTTTATATTTTTTATACATCCTATGGCCTGTTTGTATTTTTTAGTCGGTCTCCTGCTTTTTTCATTTTTGTTATTAATGCGGCGTGAATGAGGTGCGAAATTGTTACGTCGACTATAAACATTAATTGAAAATTTTGGTTATATTTCTGTCTTAGTTATTAATAAATTGCGTTTTTCCTGTTATTTCCTCTAATATAATTTTAACGGGCTGTCGTGTTGTAATATGCCAATCCATTTCACTGTTATTGTTAACATCACATTTTCAGAGCTTCTAGTC
This sequence comes from Sinelater perroti, assembly GCA_036346155.1. Lineage (NCBI taxonomy): Eukaryota > Metazoa > Arthropoda > Insecta > Coleoptera > Elateridae > Sinelater > Sinelater perroti. The sequence goes on along the minus strand of JARFIY010000051.1, from coordinate 625,300 downwards.
TTCGTTTATCGCACGTGCCAGTTGTCCAGCTTTCGCAAACAACTGTACTTTTTGTAACAGTAATTAGTAGGGGTTTTCTATCTTATATAAGGCTATTTATTTTTCTTTTGCATTTTCGACCTGATGTTATGATGCTGCCTAATTAATCAGAGCCTGATTAAAGTGCTTGGTTCCCCGGGCCGACAATTTTTCACCCGCTTTTCCTCAAATTTTTGCATGTGTGCGACGTTATTAAAAAATTGCAAAGTTGATTGTATAGGCAGAACCTTCAATTTTTCAATTTTCAGTGAGGAAAAATAAAAACGAATGTCTTTTATTTATAAAACATTCCTTTTTCCGGTTTTGCAATTAGCAATCAAAAGAAAAACTGCAGAAACTCACTTTCAAGGTCCGTAATTTTTTCTTGTTTTAATGTTGACATCAAAAAGTTTTTCACTCTTTAAGAGCTGAAGAGGATCATTCTCCAGCGCAGTTAATGAGTGCTATGCTTATAAAAATTCTTAGAACGATGAAAAATAAATTATGCCTTCCATGACTTCAATAATGCTAAGAGTCTTCTAATTGGGTTTTTATTTTTATATTCTTACCTCTTTGTCAATACTTCTATTAGTTCTTAAAGATGCACATAATTGTCAGGGAATGCTTTTTTCTATATTAGAAGACTTTCCAATAGCTGATTTGCCTTCTGACGTATTATGTCATTTCCCATTTGAATAATTTTTCATAGAAATCCAAAATTTTTTTGTATTTCCGTCTAAATTGTTCTTTCTAGTACTAAGTTTCTTTTTGTAACTATTTATTTAGCAATCAGAATAATGTTTATATTCTATAAGCTAAAGAGCTAATGGCCGCTAGCAGGTAAATAGCATAATAAGTTTAGTATCGATTGATGCAACCTATAGAACTTAAGTCTAAGTCTTATAAATTGTCTTTGTCAAAAGAACTTGAGAACTCATTTACACTCACACTAGGTGTATTAGCCACAATTCTTTTAGTCTCAAGTGTGGGTTTCTAATATTTTGTGATTGGTGCATTTTTGATTGGCTCCTTTAAATTATTGCTACATTTATTTTGGAAGCACAGCTCTATAGCTCTACCCCATATATCTAAACTGTCTTGTAAATTAGAATTTTATTTTTTGTTGGTAGATTTTCTTTCTATTAGCTAATGTAGTACTCTTACCTTTACGTCTATGTGTTTTTTCCATATCAGCTTATTATCTAGTTGTAACGCTAAGTGTTTTCGTGGACATAATTGTTTTCGGAGAAAAAGTGTTACGTGTATTTGTTTCATTTACTTTAATTTTCCATTTGTTTAACTATTGTTGGAGGTTTAACAAGTTAATGTCAATATAATCTGATGCTATAGAGGGTTTTTATGACTGGATAAAATAGCAGTACCGCCTACAAATATTCCTGTTGTTGTATTTTGTGTTATTGACAGGTCTGACGTATAAACAACGTAGACTAAAGGCCATAGCACACTATCTTGCGGCACTCCGGAATTAATTGGGAAGTAATCTGATATGTCTTCATTTACTTTGGTTTGGTATGTTTTCTCACTTAGATATGATCTTAATACATTATAGTAGGCTGGAAGGAGTGTTTGTTTGATTTTGTAGATTAATCCAAGATGCATACTTTGTCAAATGCTTAACTAATGCCAAGAAAGACGGCTAAGTAGTATTGTTTATTTTCTAATGCTTTGTTTATAACTTGCATGATTCTATGGACTTGCTGCACCATCGAATAAGCGTGGCGAAATCCAAACTGTTGATCCGGAATCCAGTTTTGGCGTTGAAGATCTTCACTAATTCTACAAAGTAATAGTTTTTCTAACAGTTTGGAAATCACCGAAAACAAGCTTATAGGAAGTTACATTTATTGGTTCTTTTCCTGGCTTACCAATTATTATGGTTTGTGCTACTTTCAGACATTCTGATTAATGTTCAAGCTTCAGTAAGTTAACAATAAAATTCCCTTTATTGGTTCAGCTATTATTAGATTAATACCGAGAGCAATTTTTCAGCTATTATTTTCTTTGGGGTAAATGGTTTAATATTTTGGTTTGGCTCTAGAGGAATGGATAACTTTTGTCCAATTTCTTGATCTGGTTCATTGTCTAGTGGTTGACAAAATGTGGTCAAAAGCTCTGAAAATAAATTAGCTTTTTTTATTACTTATCGCCAAAGTTTATCGTTATTTTTCCTTATTGGTACATTTAGTTTAGGCTTTTTGGAGTTTTTGATTGGCTTCCATATTTGTGTGGAGTTTTGTTTTCAATTTATTACTCAAGTGATTATAAGCTATCGGCGGGTGCATGATTGGTTGCCAAACTTCTCTAGCACGTCTTTTTTCTGCAATCATTTTATTAATTGCCAGTGGTACGTCGTTATTTAATTTCTTTTAAGAAATTTTTGGTGTTGCTTGCTGTACAGCTTGTTGTAGTTTTGTTATTAGTTCTTTCATAACTAGTTTCATCCCTTTAGGCTTTTTGAGCCAGATTTTTAAGTCTATGTTTTCACTTAGTATGTTATTATAAATATCATAGTTTGTTCTGATATTGTGTAACCTTGATGTTTGGTTTTTGAATATAACAGTTGTGCCCACTGTTATTAAGATAGGAGAATGTTCAGATGGTGAGTCAAAGCTAGGTACTACTTTCGTATATGCTGGGTTGATTCCTTTTGAAACAAAGAAGTCCAAAAGGTCAGGTACCTTATTTGGATCGGTAGGCCATATTGAATATCTATTGTCTTCTATTGTTTTATAAAGTTCTCTTTCTTTAGTTGTTATTAAACGTGAGCCCCATCTAGTATGCTTTCTATTATAGTCTCCCCCGGCTAAAAATTTTGCTCCTTATGTTTGAAAGAATTGTTCAAAATCTGCCTTTTTTATATTGCGTCGAGGGTGGGCAATAAACTGCTGATAGTGTCAGTTCATAGGGCAAAGTTGTTACTTTTACTATGGTTGTCTTCTTGATATTTTAATTAGTAGTACCATCAGAGTGATTGGTACAATATGCTTCATAATGAGATATTTTGAAATATGTTCTTTCTGTAAAGTGTGTTTTACTTATTAGGAGTATATCAATTTGATTATTTGCTAGAAAAATTTTTATTTCTTCTTTATATTGCACTAATCCATTAGCGTTCCCCAAAGCGACTCTTAGGAATTTACCTGTTAACAAATTTAGGTTATTAACGTTGTGACCATGTTTACTACCATACTATTTTGCTGCATAAGTTAATTGAACATGGCCTTAAATTCATTTAGAAATTGTGATAGTGTGTTGTTTAAATCTTTTGTTGTTTCACTGTTATTGCTTAATATAATGGGATTGTTGGCTGCGACGTTAGCGTAACTTCTGGATTGCTGACGAACATTGTATGGTTGTGGCTCTAGTTTAATAAGTAAGTTATTGATTTGATGTGGGCTAGAAATAGTGTTTATGTTAAGTGATGGTATTTTTAGCGCTCTAGTCTTGTTATTTATATAAATTAGCTGTTGATAGTGTTCACATCCTTTACAGTTAGCCGCATAATGCGCATGTAACTGGGGTGTCCTTGGTCTTTTTACCGTTGATGGTACTATGTGCTCCACGGCATTTAACGGATACAAATGGCCTATTAGAACAAATTTTTGAGTGATCCTACAATTGGTATCTCATGAAATTAATAATATTTTTATTTTTATTTAGAGGTTCTATTTTTATCATCGTATTTTAAAGTTTTTCAATTTTGACCATGTGTTTATTATTACCAGCTGGTTCTAAGTCCACAAAGAACATATTTAATGGTTTCTTGGTTATTCCGTGTTTTGCATTTATAATGTTTCTAACTTTATGTTCTTGTGTTAGTTCTTCTGTAATGTCATTTGTGCCTCATGACGACTCTGCAAGCTTGTTCTTCTTTTAATTGGCATGTGTGATGTGCTATGTTATACTCTTTAAAGTATTGTACTAGTTTTCTGTAACCATCTGTAGTACTGCATTTTATTTGAACAGTATCGTTAGTCAGACTTTTGGTGCTATATTGTTCGCCTTCTAGACAGTCTCACTTGTGTTATCATGCTTGGGTAATTTACCGCTCTGTAAACAAATATTGGACGAGGGTTTGGGTTTTTGTGCTGGTATTAGTCTGATTTTCCTGGACAATACCGTTGTCATTAGTTATTAATAAAGTGTATTTGAACCTTACTGCTGTAGGTTACCTACTTTTTTGATGTCTCTCTTTCTTGTTACCTTTCTACGTTTAGTGCTCTTTACTTTCTGCCACGATATGCCAGTGGACTGATCCATTTCGTCTTGTACGTCTTCACTAATTGACGATATTCTTAGTAATTGTTGATTTTTTTACTCGCACTGCGTTATATTTACTATATACTTGCAGTTTGTGACAGGTTACAGTACTGTCGCTACGCTAAAGAATGTTTGTTGGGGTATTATATTTTGTGGTGTGTTATTGTAGTTTATTTGTCGTAATGAAATTTTTGCCTGCTGCTGATTATTTTAAAATTGTAAATTTATATCCCTACTAACATACGCGACTGGCATATTGTATGAAAAGGATATGCGTACATGTTCTCACTGAAGCTGATTCCTAATGCACTTTGCTTTTTATTCACTTAAAATGTAATAAGAATAATAAACTTAAAATTAAATTGATAAAAAATTCGCGCGACCTTAAGCAAGGCTGCAGCTTCGCCGTCGCGACAGCGCAGGTATCTGGGATAGCTCGGCACGCACGTTCGCTCGGCTTAAGGCGCGGGCCGAACTCTAGTACTAAGTTTCTGTCACAAAAGAGTGTCGCCCAGAAAACTCGTAATTTCCATCTTAGTTTTTACCAAAAAGAACTTTTGGCTTCTCCTTTCATGTAATGTTTGTTTTATAAACGTCAGCTTCGCATATCAATTTTGTTGTCTTGTCTAATCTTGAAAACTTATCTTCGTTTTGAAAGCTTTTAAAGTACCGTGCAGAGTAATGACCTTTGATATATGTGTACTTTTTTCTTAGTCTTTCACTTACTTCTCAAAAATTTATAAGAATATTGTTCTAGAAGCATATCATTAATGTCATTTCAAGATTCTTCAGTTTTTCCAAAACCTCCTGGAACAATTTGTATAATGCTTGACTGACATCATCACGGGCACTTTATCGGGTTGTCAACAAAGTTTTTAAAGGTAAGGAGCCCTTTTTTAAGGTGGGATTGAAAGATATCCCATCTTATCGTTTAAGAACTAAAAAGTTACAGATTTGTTGTTCTAAAGAAAAAAACTAACCAAGTACTTGCTGCTCCGGCAGCCGGTAGAGCCAGCTAGTTGTAAAGAAAGATTTGCGCAAGGGATGTATATCGCTAGAGAATTTATTTCTCTTATTCTGGTCTGAAGACCTTTGTAGCACACAGATATGTTGCTAGCATTATCGTAGTTCTGTCCTTTACAGTTATTTATATTAAGACTTACAAAATCTGCGATTGATAGTACAGTATTTGTCATCTCTTAATCTTTATGACTGTAGTTAGGAATAAATCTTAAAAATAGTTCAACAAAAGTTCCCGTATGTAGCACATAGCCTACCACAAAAGCTAATTTGTCTGTGTTAAACACATCTGGCGTTGAGTCCATAGTGGGGTTACTCCTTTGAGAATATTTTTAGGGCCCTGTGAGTTCGAAGCTTCTTGCAGCTGTACAATTAATGAACTACAATTTGGATTTGAAACCATTAAAATCAATGGCAACAATTGTGACACCTGCACATATGTAAGAAGAAGTGTCTAGTTTTGCTATGTTCTTGCCGTTCAAGACGCTCTTTGACACATTTTCTAATTCTAATTTACTTAGTTTTTTAAACAAAGCTCGATCATCTTTGCCACTCATTGTTCAGCTCATTTGAATTTCAAAGTGAGCCTGTCTGCTACGCCCTGTTATCTTTAAAAGTGCCGAGGGTCGAACTATCTATTGATAACCCGCATCATACTACTTCAAAACTGTATGTACAATTTAAATCTATTACTGTAACAAAAATATGTGTTAACTCACGTTTCTAATGGAAAACGGCTACGACCTCGGGCCTCCAGGTGCACCAGCAGCCCCTGAAAATTACGGTTTTACGTTCAGTATTCCTAAAGCGCAAGGATATCAATTTACTCAACAACAAAATAATTACAATACCCAACCTAATCCACAGTTCGTATATTCAACGTATTATCAAGCATACCAGTAATTTCCCTTTTTAATTAATCTGCAACCACTGTCTTTTTTTAAAGTGGTGCACAATAGCACAAATAAAAAAATAGTGAGTACCACAAACAATAATTGCAATGCCGAAGACTTCAATACGCACATAAATGTAAATTTAATCGAAGAATTGGATACGGATACTAGCAGTCTTGACGGTACGCAAGATAACTCAACAAAACCAAAACATGGTTGGCAAACAATTAAAAAAACGGAAAATAAACAACGCAAATCCAGGCTTTAATCGACAACAACCCACCCCTACGAGTGTACCAAACAAATACGATGTCCTCTCACTTAATAATCAACTAAAATCGTAAAGCTACCAACGGTTTATATCCACGGAGTAAACAACTACAATGAAATGATTAACAATATTAATAAAAACCCAGAGAACGAACAATACTACACAACGGCCTTCCTTACCAAATGATAAAATTAAAATCAATACTAATACAGCAGAATCATACAGAAAACTTACCAAACGCCTTAAATATAAAAATATATTTCATTACACATACCAGCTAAAAGAAAATCGTGCATACAGGGTGGCTATTCGAAACCTTCACCACTCTATGCTAGTGTCAGAAATAATAAAAGAACTTGAGGATCTTGACCACACGTTATTAACATACGTCACAAAGTGATGAAATAACCTTTATCACTGTTCATGGTAGACCTAGAACCCAAAGAAAATAAGAAGTTGATTTTCGATGTAAAACATCTAATATGATTATTACAAGACACAAAGTATACCTCAGTGTATCCGCTGGTAAGAGTACGGCCATGTGAAAGCAAGTCAAAGTAAACAACACAACTTCTGAATACTATAAAATCACCTCCAGAGTACCGCAGGGCAGCGTTCTAGGATCGCTACTTTATCTTCTATATACTTCTGACACACATACAACTGACAATACTCTACTTGGTATGCTTGCTGATGATACAGCTATCCTCTCAGTCAATGAAAACCCAATAACTGGAGCAGCCCATTTACAAACTCACCTAAATATCTTACAAAACTAGTTTAATAAATGACGAATTACAGTCAATAGCGATAAATCTGCACAAATTACGTTCACTAATAGACGCATCGTAAGACCACAAAACAGTATCAACAATACTCCCACACTTCAGAAGATAGACATCAAATACCTTGGACTACATCTGGACTACAAGCTAACCTGGAGCACATACATCAAAGCCAAACGAAAGTAAATAGATCTCAAAATTAAGCAAATGCATTAGCTCATCGGCAGATGCTCCCAACTCTCACTTTCCAACAAACTATTGTTATATAAATGTATTATTAAACCCATCTGGCCATATCGAATCCAGATGTAGGGTTTCTCTAAAGCCTTTCACACTAAAATCCTGCAGCAATGCTAGTCAAAAATCCTTCGCACAATAACCAACGCTTCAGGGTATGTCACCAATGAAACCCTTCATACCAACCTAAGAACAACCTGCCAGGACATGGGTATTAACTAATAGAACAGCTCTCCAACTAAGAGTCACTAGTACGCCATACTACAGTGTGTGCGTGAAAACGGTAAGAGGGCTTACAGGCAGCTTTAAAGGCGTTATCAAGCACAAAAGCATAATCTAGACTGGTATGGGAATGCATCAACGAACTCAATGCACTGGCAGAGCATAACACAGAAAAACTGTTATGGGCACCTGGGCGTTGCGATATCTACGGCAATGAGAAAGCCGATGAACTGGCCAGGCAGGGATCTAATAAGGCTTATATAGGCCCAGAACCTGCATTAGGAATTTCACGAAGTGCTGTACGAAGCTTTATTAAGGAGAGGACACGCACTCATCATCGAATATACTGGAAGAACCGACCAGGACATTATTTCAGCAAAACCTTTAATAAGGGACCTTGCCAAAGGGGGCTGCAGAACTCCTTAACCTAAGTAGGCCACAGCTAAAGACAACCATAGGGTTTCTTACAGGACATGCGTCTGTAAAATTGGTAAATTCAATGGTGACCTTGCATGCAGACTTTGTAGCAAGGAACCAGAACCAGTGCGATGCGCTGTGCAGGAAAAGGCAACATACATTCGGGAGACCAATCCTGGAACCGGAAGATTTCCAGACACACCCTGTAACGGACCTGTATCTGCTGATTCAGAGGACATCAATTACAGATTGGTTGTGAATTTATTTAATTAGGGTAATCACAATAAGCCATAGGCTGCAGTGAACATGGATCCATTAAGGAAGACATACCCTAAGCGCGAAAAAAAAGTCACTAGACGATTAAAACGACATTCTTTAACTTGTGGCAGGCAGAAGTCGTTGATCATGGTTCCGTAGCGCTCACCAGTCACAATGACAGTGTTTCCGACGCCATATTCGAAAAAATATAGGCCAATCACCTCTCCGCAAATGCCACACCAAACAGTGTCTTTGAGAGGATATAATAGCTCTTACACGCGGATTTTCAGTGCCACAGAAGCGATAATTTTGCTTATTTACGTATTTGTATAGGCGGAAATTCGCTGTAAATATCTATTAATGCCCAATTGTGTGGTCCGTCTTCTGGTTGATTTTGAACGGCTGCCCTGAAGCCGACCACGTTTGCTACTGTCCCGCATTGAGCCAGTCTCCTTGAGGCGAGTGTCTAAATGCCTCAGTGTTTATCCAGTTGGTACCACACGACCAGGGAATCGACGATGAAATTTACGTGGAGCCAAAACAAAAATATTGGCACAATTATTTCGTGTTTTTGAGGAGTATAGTGATTTATGGTTTGTCTACGTGTATTCTGCTTCTGTTTACTTCACAAATGTCAATATTGCAATCACATGAAAAGCCATTTGCAAAAATGAGAGCATCTTTCACCTATTATATAACAGAACTTCTAACTTCCTTTGTTCTGTCATTTTCTACTTCACTCTTTCCACAAATCATTAATTTTGTTTTTGCTTTATTTATCTTTATACTAAATCTTTACTTTAGTATACGCTGTACATTGTTTAATGCTTCTTCTAGTCGCTTTTCACTTCTTACTAGAAGTGCAACATTGTCAACATTTTCTGTGTAGAATGGCGATAGTACAAATCACCGCCTCATTCTTCTGAGATTAGCTTCTGACTGATTCTCTCTGTGTATCTAATTATTGCTGTTTGTCATTTTGTTTTTGTTTAATCATTTCTACGATTTCGTACGTAATCTATGGTTCTCTATTTTGTCCTTATTTGGGGCCAATCGCTGTATTTGTAGCTTTAATAATTTTTTTTTGTTTCTCCTGATAGAATCTTCTTCAAATCCTATCGTACTTTGTCGTCTTTTAACTTTGTAAAATTTTTAATGCCAGTTTTGTTTTCATTATAACCAAATTGTAGTTATGTGAAAACCTGGATAACTTTGGCAGTTCTAAATGTTTATTTTGTTATAACATAATCAATTTCATATATTCTTCAATTTTTTGACATGGTCCAAACATACCTTCTTTGTAAGTAGTCTAGAAAGAGAGTGTTAGTTAAAACTGAATTGTAGTTTTTTGCCCAGTTTATATACAATCTCTTTCAATTTTGCCATCTTTGTAACCAGATGTTGACATGTATATTTAGAGTACTACGGTATCTGTTGGTTGTTTAAAAATTTTTGTATGTATAATATGTAGCTTTTAACTCTGTTTTCAAATTTTCTATAGAGAAGTATCACAACTCCTGTTACCTATTATTGCAGCTGTATGTATTCTATGTTTACCACTGCAGAGGTCACCTTGGTGTGGCGTCCAAAAAGGGTTTGTTTTAGCCCCGGATTCTTTAACTGAATTTACTTGGCAAATACCTTTATTTTTTTAAGTTGTCAATTCTCTTTGTGTTCCTCATGGTGTCTATTTGTATTTCCTGTAAAGTAATATATATTAGTCAATTCCTCTTTTATCCTCCCGTGAACGTGGTTATACCGCCAATACTCGTTCGCCAGAGCCTTATTTATTTAAAACAGAAAACTCAGACTTAAAATTGAGATTGATTTTTTAGTAGGTTATATATTATATAATATTTTGTCATTATATTTTTCTCTAGATCTCCTGAACTTGTCGACATAACAAAATAACGGTTTTATGTATGTAAATGATTTATTTTACATTTAAACAATAGTTAGAATTATTTATTATCAGATTGATAAGGTATTGGAAGTTTGGTTGTCTTTCCGAAATAAAAAATTAACAATATATTACTAATCCTTCCCCCTAATTTCGAGTAATTTTTGCAACAGAAAAAGTATGCTCTTTGCATATAGGCTTCGCTCATGTAGAACAGCAATGTTTTGTCTTCCTATGTTTAGGTTTTTTTAAAAGTTGGCGATGACAATTCTGCTACATGCTCAGTGATTCCTTTTAGATTTTATTAGAATTTCTATATATGTTTAGTATATTTTAATCCGCGGTGCAACAAGCCTTAAGGGTCTTAGACCTCCTCTTTTGGCTTTTATTGACTTTCCATTTTGTGGTTTGCGATAATCACTCGCGTCCCAACTCTCCAAGAACCTGTTTTGCCCTGTCCTGTTCTGAAAAACTTGTTTTTTCCCATCTGTCTGTTTAATGGTGAGCAGTTTTACTCGTACGCTTACTGTTTGCTTCTTACTCCTCATCTAGAGGCTTTCCTTATAATTTTTTCCATTTCTTAAATCAAAATCCGGAAGGCAAAAGAAGCAGGGGACGACCAAGAAACCGCAAGGAATGACGTGTTTGTTAGTTGGGGCTTGTTTTTGCCCACTGTACCCAGAAAAGTCAGATTATGTTCCTCTAGTAAGTGTGTAGTAAGTGGATGCCAGTGAAAAAATGATCAAATGTGAGGTTTCTGTTTGTCTTTATTAAATGCTGTGATAAGCTATCTATAATGTCAAATGCTTTGTTACTGAGTTGGTATGGTTTTAAACGTTGTATAACTTTCAATTTTAGTATGTAGAATGTCTTGGAATTAAGCTCTGCTATATTTTGATACTGTAATTGGCAGGTTTATTAAGAATTTATAATTGAAAAAGTATCGCCCCCGAAAGGATAAGTTAAACACAGTCAATGAAAAATATTAAACAAGAAATATCTAATACCCACTAGACTTTTAGTATTTTTTCTTTGTTCTCGGGTGTCCTCATTATCAAAATTAAGACAGTTCTACAAAAAGTAGAATCGTTAGTTTAACATGGCGGATCTGAAAATATCTACTTCAGTGTCATCTACATGTTATAATCGTTGAGTCCATTGGACCGATTTAGACCTGTTATGTATAAAAGTTTCACAAAAAGTTGCTTCTTTCACATGATACTACTTAGTTTCTATTTGACACAACTCCATTTTTGGTCTTATCTGACTATTTGTATGCCAGTCAAGATACTGTCACTTATGAAAAAGCTTTGACATTCTGTTTTGGAACATCTCACAGCACTTCTTATATTTTTCTGCAACTTTTATTTATCTGTGACTTCGTGCGTTGCGTTTTCAATACATTTTTTATGTTACTTTGTTCTCTTATGACGGTTTTCTATTTGAGTAAATAATTGGTTCATCATTTCTTTTTTATTCTCTTATCCCAAATTTTCTTTTATTAACCATTTCTAATTTCAACTCAATTATCCTGCCTTAGATATCAGCACCTGGCTAATTTATTTTTCTGCATTTTTCTTAAGATCAATCGCTTAAGATCCATTTTCACAGGAAATTTTTCTTGCTGAGCGCTTGTTGTTTTGAGTACTTCATTTTTGCTTTTCCTTGAGATCTTCAACTTTGTATGCGGGACTATTCATGACCAGTTTATTATACCTTTGTTGTTTTGCCTATTCATATATCTGCCCCTTTTACTTTTTTTTGTCTTTCCAAATATTTCCATTTTTGCCCATTTTTGTAGCTTAATAAATATTTGCTTTTCAATTTTTATTGTGTGGTGTTTTATTTTAAAGAAATTCTTACCTTTCCTGTTGTTGTACTATCTCTTGATTTTTGATATTCTTTTCTTATATTTATTATTATCTCAGAGTTTCTTAAAATGAATTTTTATGCTTGCCTCGATTTGTAACAATGATTACAGTATATATACTATATGAAATATTGAGATTAATGTTAAGGCTTCCAGTGTCATGTAGCAATTGCCAAGACCGGGTTCTTATGTATGATATTTGCTAGAAAGTGAAAATTTTAAATCGATTCAATATCTTCCTTCTATGGTATGGCTCTAACTTCTCGTGTAGGAGCACGGCCTGCGAACTGAAAGGTTAAGGCTCTAATATGTTCGTTCTCTTTACCTGGTCGTCGCGCAACATCTCTGATGCGGGGCGATGTGACAAGCACTGCGCCTAAGACGACCGCCATTATTACCCCTTGTTCGAGTGAACGCAAGTACTCAATTATTTTTAGTGACTGAGTAGGCCACCAGCCAGGCATCAGAGAACTCCTGGAATGGAACCCGGATTCGTCCGCATCGCAGCTCACTCCTCAACCATGGGACCACGCTGGCCCCAGCTTCTTCTATAACGAACAAAAATGAGTACGCCTCGTATTTGTAAGCCCTTGGTTGCAGGAAACCAAATTACAACTCGAACTAATAAAGCATGGACTGCTTGTAAATAAGGGCTGTTGCTTTATTTATTATTACAATTAATTGGCAACAGTCCGAGCGGTCGATTTTAATTATCGGGGCGGTTTGCTTGCGTTTCTGTAAACATGCGTCTATGCGGAGCAGTTAAATAAATTGAAAGCCGATGGAAGGCAGCCCTAGACACTTCATCGTTTTAAAGATACATCGTGTTACAATTTCCTTTCTGATCGGTTAAATATTTGTAGAAACCAAAAAGTTTAAGACAATTATTATTATTTTAATTCTAGCCATTTTGGTGTAAAATTTCTACTCCTCCCTAGTTCGTTTTGCTCCTCAAGCCCCAAAGTACATTTATTTTTTGAAGTGGATGAATTTCGAATTTAAGTACGAACGCGTGCTTTAAATTGGAGGTGGCAAACCTTTTAATTCCACGTAGCAAAAAATAAACAAAAATTATAATCGCCGGTGCGCCGAGTGTATTTCAACAGCAAAAAAATAATTATTGTCAACGTTTATTTAGATAAGTCAAAAATTTACATAAAAATTTGCACAGATGAACCTTATTATAGAGGGTGATTCGAAAAGTTCTTTACAAGTTGAATAACGCAACAAACCTTGCAATTGCATTTATTATTGTATGTGACTAGCAATCCAATTTGGTGTATTGGACATGTAGCATAAAGTGATCTAGCTTTCTATAATTAGTCACCTCAATCACTATATTAACGCATTGTAATTTCTACCAGCAGTGATATTACAACGTTATCGCTATCACAGCTTTTATTAGCTTAGCATAGGCTTTCCACATAGCCAATCCATCTCATTGTGTGTTTTTTCCCCAAATATATCAAACTTCTTGCATTTGAAAATATTTTTCGCTTTCTGATGTCTAATCTTTGTTGATCTCTTACCTACAGTCTGCAATCCACTTCAATATAGTCTTATATATTTGATCTTTAGTAAGAAAAACCTCGCATTTTTATTTTCTTTGACTAAATTTACTTTGACATTACCTGCGCCTTTGTCGGTTTACTTTGTCTATTGTTAACTTTAAATTTTGGCTCGGTCTCACTCTATTGCACTGCTCCTCTATATATTTAGTCTTGTTTCTTTTAATAAGTAGTCAATATTCGTTTGCAGTTTTTTCTAAACTTCTTAAAATATGTTTTTTCTCCCTTTCGTTCTAGCAACTAAAGTTAAGTCATCGGCGTATGCAATACATTGGTGTCGGTTATGATAAATAGTACCTTTAGTATGTAATTTGCTTTCCTGTACTATTTTCTCAAAGATCAAGTTGAACAGGGTCGACGGCAAAGGATCTCCTTGTTTGAAGTCTTGACTGAGATTAATGGTTTTTTGACATATATTCATTAAACCGAAACTTACTTTTCGGGGTTCTTGATGTAATTTTTATCATTCTTATCAGGTTGGTTACGATATCGAAATTTTCTACGGCTTGGTGTTTATCTTTTTTTAACTTTGTCGTAAGCCTGTTTAAAATCGGCGAATGACTATTTGTCTTCATTTTCTTTACATCTACCAAGTCACAGTATATTTCATTTATTACAGTGCAGTCTAATGATCTTCAAGTAACCTTATATATTTGTTTATACCAGAAATATATCGATATGATTTTTAGATTTCCTTTACCTGCGAATTTTATTATCTTGAGCCCGTTGCATTACTGTCTGCATGTTTGCTAATTCCTTTGAGGTTTCCAACTACCACTTTCATGTTATAGTTAGCCAATTTCTGATACTGTTTTCCAATTTTTTTAGCTTTAATTGGGCCATTTATAGTGTTGATTTTTTATATATTTTTTTAACTTTATGTTGCATTACTTATCCGATATTGATCAGAATTTGATTATTAAAAGTTTCTAATTTTTATGCATCATGAAACCCAATTCAAAGATTCTTAGATCACTTCCTTTTTTAAGAAAGATCTGGTTCCTTAGTTCCACTTTGCCATTTTCCTTTTGCTTAGTTCTTAGAGAGTAATAAAGTTTATGTTAATTTTTTTTAAACGGCTTCTAGATTTTTTAAGGCGATGCTTTCGAAAGTGTCTCTCCCGTTCCATGTAATATCCTTCCTTTTTTAGTCGGTTTTGTTGTTCGTCCTTTCTTATAATTTTGTCGTCAGCTTTAGATTTTTTTGCGGGCTATTTTTCTAATATTTGCTTCAATATGACTTTCTGCTCGCTTTAGATTGTGGTCTATAAAGTACAAGTACTCAACGTTTTGGCTAAACATTCTTCCATGCATCATTTTTTGTTCCCATGAGTAGTTGCCAATCTTGTTATTCTGATGTTGTTCTACCGTTTCTTATGTTCGATAGTCTTCTCCTATTTTTATTTACTATCTGTATAGGATTTTGTAGTATTCTGTTCTTGTATATCTGTAAGATTTTTATTCTTATTAATCACAGGTATTATTGTTGTTTTTTTTGCTTTCGTCCACTGAGGACCTATCATGCCATGCTGGGTCTACGTAGTGATAAGCTTAGTAGTTCGAATCGCTGCACTCTTGACTTTGCACTACGAACTGCGTATGCAGAAATTTCTACTAATTTACGTTATTCAATTATCTGTGGCTTTCACTTTTTACAATAGCGATCTTAGCACTTGAAAAATTTACTCACTTCAACGCAGTTGTGTAAAACCTTGCTGGACAGATATATTTGTGGGCACTAAACTTCATACGTCTCTTCGTCACGACCAACTACTAATCCGAATTACAGTTGTGCAAAATGATATACTATGTTGATTGTCAACGTATTAACAAAACATTTTTTTGTATCATCTTAAGTTTATCTTAAATTTATTTTCTGAAGCTTTGATTCTGCTGTTTGCTAGTTTTCAGTTTCAGTCGCTTTTTGAAAAGTGACACATTTATAAAAAGGTACCAGTTTTGATTCGATGCCAAGGGACGTATTGACAGTATGACATACAAATCATTTGAAAAGTAAGCTTCTAAATTGTTTGAAAAATTTTGTTCGTAACCTAGAAAGAGGCTTTTCTAATAGGAAAAATTATTATCGGAATTAATAGCTAGCGTTAAACACTGTGGCAACATTTCAATTATAATTAAGAGCCAATGTAGACATCAACCTAAAAAAATAATAAAAACTTGAAAAATATTTTAAATGTTTTACATATAAGGAAAAGTCAAAAATTATCCGCTTTTTAATTTTTCAATTTATTTACACGAGTGTAGGGGTTCACCAAGTATGTCATTCGTCTACATAGTCTTCTTCCTTTTCGATGTATAAACTTGCGCGTTCCCCCCAAGAAAGTTTTCAGTTGGTCTTACAACCATTGATGCACCGCTTTCCGCATTTCTTTGGACTTAGAAAATTGATGACCTAGCAAAGCATTTTTTAGCGGTCCAAAGATCTGGGTTGGAGGCAGAATGTTACACAGAACCTCAAAACTCAAATGGGTAATGATTTTAACAGTCTGGATCTCTTGATATTCATGTCCCATAGATTTTATGGAAGCCGAGCTGGTCATAGATGATTTGATAGGCAAAACCATGGGTAATTTACAGATAATACGCTACATTGTCGATGGTGCGTTGCCGATTTACCAGTACCATTCTTCAAGATTCCTGAATCATTTCGTCAATGAGGTCTGTATGGTCATTTTTAAACTTTTCAGCTTCTAGGAGAGAAATCGGATCGCTGCTCTTTGTTTCTCTTTCGCGCGCACTATCAGCGGAGCGGCTATGTTTACACTGATGCAGTAACAAGAATACTGATGCTATTAAGGTCAAACTTTGATAACGTATCTATAGTAGCAACAAATGCAGTATTTTTACAGTAAACACAAAAGGCTAAAAATTTTTTTTATTTGTTAACAGATTATACACTGTGAGTGGGTAGATATAATTTTACACCACCGTAGTGCTATCAGAAATTGAGATATCTCGAACCGTTTATCTTTTAATCACTCAGAAATTCTCTTCCGATTTCAAAAAACGAATAAACTCTCGGTTACGTCTAATATGCCGGCTTGATTCTTTTATCACTCTCTTAAACTGCAGCTTAGTATAGGCGATATATCTTTGTTCCAGATCATGTACAAATAATCAATAAATAAAATATTTATTAAAGATAAAATAAGAAACAACCAAATTATCTTTAAACAGAGAGAAGATAGTGAGACCAGCCATTCGCCTATCCGCTCTGGTGGTTTATACGCAATAAACGGTGAGGCTTCAAGTATCGTAGTTATTTTTAAAACGATCTACGCAAAATGATGAGCTATGTATATTAGTTACTTGCGAATAAAGTCATTTGCAGAATTGTTATTGCAGAAAACGATATCTGTTTCTGGATTTGTAAAACTGTCTTATGTGCTAAGAAATGCAACCATAAATATTTATATCTATTGAATTACTCTTATATGTCTTTTTGGATTATTCAAAACCATTGTTTTTATATGTAATCGCTCTTTTTTATACTCGTATAATACTAGAAAAATAAAGAACATTAGAAAACTTTTAAGTGTCCAATATAAAGTTTTGATTTAGTATCGTCGAATTTCCAAGGTGAGACACTGTTTCAGTAGATGTGCATGTACGTCTAAATATCCTAAAAAAATCATGTGGAAAGGTAGGTCAAAGTATATCAATTATCACTAAACTTTTTTTGTTTTGCGAATGGTCCTCGTATTTGTTACTCACAGTTAATGTTAAATCGAAAAGCAGTTAGCGCAAAGTTTATTCAAATGTGATAAATTAACTACTACAACTAACAAAGGTTTTTTGCAAATAAATCAAAACTGCAAAAGAATTTATTGATGGTATTATCGTAGTTGCATTCTTAGAAGTGGATTAAGAAAAAAAATCATTTTGTATCTCCGTAACATTTTTGTACTAATCGCTGCTTTAAACATTGAAATAGTACAAGGTCTAACTATAAGATTATCAAATTGATTTTTGAAAAATTCCCCAAAATAGCGAGGAAACCAAGTGAAGCAGAACATTTCAGAATTCAATTGTTAAAGAATCAAAGAGCATAAAAAAGAAATAAAACTTTAAAAACAATAAAAAAAGTTTTGGTGTCCGAGGGACATGCTGATTGTAGTTAAAGTGGAAAGACTAGAACGAATTATGGTTTCTCGATCCAAATATTACAGTACTAAGTTTTGTTAGTATTATATTTATTATATCAACTAATTCTAAATCGATTGTGACTTCTTTATCCCCCGAATTAAAAAGTAGAATGTAGAAGAAATTGAAGCGAAAGCGATGGAGCTCATAAAAACGCCCGTAATGTTACCTTCAATAGTAAAGAATTTGCGTATTTAGTAGTTAAAGAGGAAAGTAAAACTATATATTATATATTACAGATCATTTGTTGATGTTTTTATAACTTAAGTTAAGCTGCTTTGAACTATTACACTATTAATGTTAAAAATATTTACAGCATTGGTGCATCGTGTGGTTGGTTTTCGGGTTATTAGGCCGCGGCCGCAGTTCGGAAACCCTTGACGTTTCGTTCACAACTGCGGTGGACATCTTCAGAAATTTTTATAAGATTTTCTTGTAAAGATGTGCACCGCATATAGACAAAAAACTGTTCACAACATTAAAAAACAAAGCTATTAAGATTTACCAAATCAAAGTATTGTTTCTCACTTTTTGATACAAATTTACAGATTATTTAGCGATGCTTTTTATACTTTAAGACTTTGACTGACAAAGCAATAAAAAAAACTTAAAGCATTGATTTTAGCAGTATAACATTTGCCATAAGCTATGTAGTGATCGGAGGAAAAGATTAAAATTATGGATAACCGGTCTATTCCCCCATAGCTTAACCATAACCTGTTTTGACCAACAAAGCTACTCACTTTTAAAATAGACTGTTGAATCTAGCTGTAGAAAATGTGCATAGAACAATATAGTGATTGGAAAAAAGGCTAAAATTTATTTAATACAATGACTTTAGCCCTCGATGTTATTGCTCTAAAAAAGATTTAAAGAACTGTTTTTAGAACTGCAAAAATCGGCATAACTGATACAACAACAGAAAAGTAGAGTACACTTGCAAATAAAAAACGTACAGACCGTTATTACATGCTAGTCATAATTTAAAAAAGCTACTTTAATTAGTTAATTAGTGATCAGTGATAAGTTTCTAGAAAAAGTCTAAATCTGTCATTTTTAATAATAAAAATGTACAGACTGTAATCACGATTTCTAAAAATCTAAAGATCTAAAATGAAAATTGACCAATGAAGCTATTAGTTAAAAAAAAACTCTGGGCATTGTTTACAACATTACAACTCTTGCATATAGAGATAGGAGAGCATGTACAGTTTAAAAAAAATATATATAGATCGTCTGCGCATGCTTTCTATAGTTTAAGATGACTGCTTTGTCCAATTAGGTTATTTGTTTAAAATAGAGTATTGTTTCCAATAATTAAGAAGTTGCATTGGTTACAGTGCCCGAAAAAGAAAATACAATTTTATTAATATATTTATGAACCATCAGCTCATGTTTCCATAGCTTAAAGTTAATTTGCTTCTATTAATAAAGCTACAAAACCACGGATTTAAATAGTAGAAAATTTATAATAAGGAAAATAGTGATCGGAAAAGATAGTACAACTGTTTTAATGAAACATTTGTAGACCACCGGCATATGTCTTCATAGTTTAAACATAAGATGCTATGACCAATAAAGCTATTTGTTTTAAAAAGGTTCAGAGTATTGTTTCCAATAGCAGAAAAATTGCAACAAGGTATATAGTGATCGGAGAGGACAGAACAGTTATTTAAATAAAACATTTTATGTATCAACTGTTTATATTTTCGCAGCTTAACTCACAAAGCTATTAGTTTTAAAAGAAACTCGGAGAATTGTTACCAATAGAAGAAAATTTTCAACAAGCCACATACTGATTCGGGAGAAGAGTTCAATTCTTTTAATAAAATATGTATTAATCACCTACTTATTTTTTTTAGCTTAAACGTAACCTACTTTGAACACTAAGATTATTAATTTTAAAAGAACTAAAGGCTATTGTCTTCAACAGCAGAAAATTTGTTTTTGGCTATGTAGTGATCGAATAGAATAGTACAGCTCTCTGATAAAAAGTTTATAGATTATTAAATAACGTTTCCCATAACACAAAGATAAGCTAATTTGTCAAAAAAAATTGAAAGTATTTTTTAATGAGTAGAATTATTGCATAGGGAGATACAGTGATCAGAAAGGACAGAGCAAATGATTTAGTATAACTCTTATGGATCAATATGCTTAGAGCGATACAGTGATTGGGAAGAAAAGTACAATTTACTTAATACAAAATTTATGGATCTACTTCAAGTTAAACTGCTTTAGCCCTCGAAGTATTAGTTCAAAAGAAATTTAGAGAACTGTTTTCAGCATTACAAAATTTACGTAAAGTGACCGAAGAGCAGAGCACAATTGTTAATAAAAAATGTATAGATCGTTAGCCCATGCTTTTCATAATTTCAATAAAAACTCCAAAGTATTGTTTTCAATAGTATAAATTATTCATATAGTGATCGGAAAACACAGTAAAATTGTTAATAAAATATTTATGGAGCATCCGTCAATACTTTCCATAAATATAATAAGCAGCCTATGAACCTGTTGATTTACAAAAGGCTCAGAGTTTTGTTTTCAAGAGTGGAAAATTTTCACAGGCCAATACAGTGATCGGAGACTAGTGTACATTGTTTTAATAAAGAAATTATAGATCGTCTGTTTATACCTCCAAAATTTAAGACAGAATGATTTGACCAATAAGCTATTAGCTTTAAAATAGACTACGGACATTGTTTTAAACAGCAGAAAATAAGCTATATTTTAAACAATAAAGCTATTAGTTTTAAAAAAAGACAAAAACTATTGTTCTACACAATAAATAATTTGCATAAAGCCATATAACACTTTTTATAAACGTTTTAGACTATCTAATGACGTTTTCTCGAATCAAAGACAAGCTGTCTTAACTAATGAAGCTAGGAGCTAAAACAAGTCTAAAACTATTATTTCAAATAATAAAAAATAATTCGCTTTTAAGTTTCGAAACGTAAAGACGTGTGTCCTATAATTCGAAAGATAAGTGCTAGCGCGGTGACCTTTTGCCTGGACGGGTAGTGATAAACTTAATCTCTTCATAATTTTAACATAATAAAATTGTAAATAAATTGCTAATCAATAATAGTGCATATAATAGGGAACCCGGTTTATACCGGGGATAAACAACACAAGTGCAACAAATAAAATGCTACCAGCATGAAATGGCCCAGGTATGGGATTTTTTCCTAATTCACAAAATAATATACAGGACCAACCTTATGTTTCACAACCATTAATTAATATACACCGGCAAACAATGATTAACCCAAATACGAGAGTAAGGTAAAAAGTTCTCGGCCTGACAATGAAAGACTGCGACTTTCAGTTAAAAAATGATTTTATTTTTCTACATAATCTCCCTTGACTTCAACACACTTGATCCAGCGCCTCTCCAACACCAGTATTCCTTCTCGGAAGTGAGAATCTGGAATATTGTGAAAATATTCATTAACTTCTTCATTGGATGCGAAACGCTACCCAGAAACAAATTTTCTTAAGTTTGGGAACAGATGGAAGTCTGAGGGTGCCAAATCAGGAGAATAGGGGGGATGGCCGAGCAAATCATACCCCAAATCCCGCAGTTTTCCCATCGCCAACGCAGGTGCGTTGTCCTGGTGAAAGACGATTTTTTTCTTCTTCAAGCCAGCCCTCTTCTCGCGAATTTTGGCATCCAGCTGGTCAAGAAGGTTGGAGTAATATTTGCCTGCAATTGTTCTGTCTTTTGCAAGATAATCAGTTAACAGGATCCCTTTCGCATCCCAAAACACGCTGGCCATAACCTTTCCGGCAGATGTGATCGACTTCGCTTCCACCCACTGCTTGGACTGCTGTTTCGTTTCTGGCGTGTAGTGGTGGACCCATGTCTCATCCATGGTGACAAATCGCCGCACAAAATCGGTCGGATCCCTGTTGAATCGGTCCAAAGATTGCTACGGTGTGGTTGCGGTTTTTGGCCGTCCTTCACGTGGGTCATCTTCGAGGAATGTGCGACCACGTTTAAATTCAGATGCTCACTTTTTAACAGTTGACATGAAAGGAGCAGAGTCCCCGTAAACTTTTGTCAACAAAGAGTTACCGTTAAATAATGGATTCGATGCACTAAAAGATAGCCAGACAGTTAACACTAATAAAAACGTTACAAACAAAGATATACCTAAATCCCCTCCCATATATGTGTATGGTGTGGTAAGTTTACCACAAATGATCTCAAAATTAAATAACGTACTTGAAATAGAACAATACTCAATTAGAAGTATGGCCAACAATACAGTAAAATTAACATGTCAAAGTTCAGATACATTTAGAAAGTTAGCTAAATATATGAAGGAAAATAATATGATCCACCACACATACCAACCAAATGAGGAAAGATCATATAAAGTAGTAGTTAAATATTTACATCACTCGGTTGACGTAGAAGACATAAAATATGAAATTTTAGAACATGGTCATAAAGTGAGAAATGTAATAAACATCAAACACCGAATATCCAAAGAACATCTTAATATGTTTTTTGTTGACTTAGAACTTTCATAAAATAATACGGATATATATATATATATATATAAAATTAAAAAAATGTTAAACAGTGTTATTCAAATTGAATCACCAAGAAAAGTCAATAATTTAGTGCAGTGTACTAGATGACATACAAAATCTTACTGCAATCGGCCCTATCTATGTGTTAATTGTGGTGGCCAACATGCCACAGCAAGTTGCAAAAAAAGTAAAAGCACTCCAGCAATATGTGGATTGTGTGGAGGCGGACACCCAGCTAACTATAGGGGATGCGAGTTCTATCAGAAAAATTACAAATCTAAAACAAACAATTATCAACCTAATCAACAAAGCAACACAACACAACAAAATCATCTGATGCCAAAAATTGCAAGAAACCAAAATAGAAGCTACGCACAGGTAACTAAGCCGCGAGATTCAACGCAAGAGGATAACTCGACCATGACACTTAACAAATTTTTAGAAGAATTCAAGACAATAATCAACCAATTAATTCAACAAAATAATATGGTTCTCGATATGTTAACAATGTTAATTGGTAAAGAAACTAATGGCTCTTAGAATAGCACTGTGGAATGCCAATGGACTGGTTATGGACAGTTATTTCTAAAACAAAACTTAGTAGACATTCTTTTAATTAGAAGACCTACTTCAAAATACTTCAATATTCCGTATACAACACAAATCACCCAGATGGTTCTGCACATGCAGGCACAGCTGTAATAATAAGACAAGTAATAAGACACTACGAATTACCTAAGTATGCTGAAGACTACCTACAAGCCACCTCTATTCGTGTATATATTCAACCATGTGAAATAACTGTCAGTGTAGTATATTGTCCTCCAAAGCATAATATAAAAAAGCATCAATTTGAACCATATTTCAATATTCTAGGCGCCAAATTTTTGGCAGGTGGAGACTACAATAGCAGAAACACTGTTTGGGGATCCTGAACAACTACCACAAAAGGCAGGGAGCTATATAGAATTATTCAAGATAAACGTTATTTTTATTT
Organism: Sinelater perroti; assembly: GCA_036346155.1. Lineage (NCBI taxonomy): Eukaryota > Metazoa > Arthropoda > Insecta > Coleoptera > Elateridae > Sinelater > Sinelater perroti. Next base: position 601,852 of record JARFIY010000051.1, on the reverse strand, counting down.
ATCTACTGGGTCTCCAACATACTGCCCAGCAGACATAAATAAATTGCCAGATCTACTAGACTCTTTTGTCACCAATGGTAATTCTTCAACTTACATGGACATCACACCTAGTTATGATTTATCATCGGACTACTCACCGGTAATATCCACCTACAGCACATACCCAATATACATACAACCTGCACCTAGGCTACATAATACAAAAACAGCCTGGGACAAATATAGACACAAGCTGACAGACACAATAAATATTAATCTGAAACTTGAAATTCAAATGATATTGAGGAAGCCACAACTAATCTTATCACCACCATTCAAGAAGCAGCCCGACAAGCTACTCTTAACATAAGACATAAAAAAGACATTCTAAATATTCCTCTGGAAATTAAAATATTAGTGCGTGAAAAACGAAAATCAAGAGCCAAACGGCAAAGAACACATGTCCCAGCAGACAAAACTATTCTAAATAGACTTAGCAACAAGCTTAAATCAAAACTTAAAGCTCTAAGAGAAGAGTCGCTCAAAACTTACCTATCGAATTTGAACCGATATGATAATTCTATATGGAAACCGATTAAAACAACAAACAAACCTATAATAAGTATTCCTCCTCTAAAAATTGAGCAACCATCACAGGAACAGTGGGCAAAAATTGATAAGGAGAAACCAGAATTCTTTGCAACATATCTTGCTGAAATATTCCAACCTAATGAAAGCGATCCGGATGAAACAATGATCACATTCTTAGAGTCACCAATGCCAGTAACTCAAATCTATTAATTCCGTCACACTTAAAGAGGTAAAAGATAAAATAAAGTTCTTGAATGCAAAGAAATTACTAGGTATGGATCTAATAACAGCAAAAATGCTAAAAGAACTACTAAAAAAAGGTATAGTACTCCTGACCTTTATCTTCAATGCAATTCTTCGTATTGAGTATTGGCCCGAAGCACTAAAGACCGCAGAGATAATCCTAATCCTCAAGCCCGGTAAAGATCCCAATAGAGTAAAATCTTATCGACCCATAAGTCTCTTGTCGGCCATTTCAAAATTATTAGAAAAACTGGTTCTTAAAAGAATTGATACTGAATGGATTCCCAATTACCAATTCGAATTTAGGCAGCCCCATTCTATCATACAATAATGCCATCGCATAACACAAACCATCATCTCTAGTTTTAACAAGGAATACTGTATATCAGTATTCTTAGATGTAAGCCAGGCTTTCGACAGGGTGTGGCACCAGGGTCTACTATATAAAATCAAAACTCATCTACCAGTATTCTTCAACTTATTTAAATCTTATCTAAATAATCGACAATTCAGAACAAAAGTAAGACAGGAAGTTTCCGCTTTCCTTCCAATTAAATCTGGTGTACCTCAGGGTAGAGTGCTGGGCCCTCTACTTTATCTCTTATTTACCTCAGATCTTCCAGTTTCACCAAATGTCACAATCGGTACATTCGCTGATGACACTGACATCATGGCTAGCCACAATGAAGTTGTTCGAGCATGCACTCTAATCCAAGAATATGTGTATTGTATAGAGCACTGGCTTAAAAGGTGGAATGTAAAAATAAACGAAACAGAATCTGCACATCTAACATTTACCCTACGCAGAGACCCATGCCCACCCATTTTTCTTAATAACATAGAAATACCACAAACTACAACAGTAAAATATCTAGGGCTACACTTGGATACTAAATTAAATTGGAGAGTACATATCAACAAAAAGAGAAAACAACTGGATTTAAAAACAGAGAGATATGAACTGGTTGATCGGAGGGTCCCCACTATTTATTGATAATAAGCTACTGTTATACAAATCAATTATCAAACCCATATGGAC